>JAOTAZ010000220.1:18685950-18696031 GCA_025629785.1 Erythroxylum oxycarpum | reverse complement strand
AAGAATGTTATTTTCATAATATTCTATCATTTTTTTGAATTTATGCCAAATCAGTTTCTATTTTTAATCCTTCAGGTTTTAATTTGAAGTATTTATCTTCTGCCATTTAATGATAAGCTTCATAATGTCTAGTCATTTCTAAACGAGCTTCTATATGCAATTTTTACATCTCTAATACATTCTATCTAATGCTCCCATCGTTACCTTAACAACTTTTATAGGCTTTTTATGAAAACTTATAAATAATATATAATTATATCTATTTGTATGATGATGTAATTCAATCTAGGTCTCTTATACATGAGTTTTAAGTTTATTCATTTCAGAAAGTAAATGATCACAATAAGGACACTCTCTCGTAGTTAACAATATAAGATTTACCATTTCTAATAACCTCTATTTAGGTGTAGTCTATAATGCTCAAGCTAAGATGTAACACTTTATGTTCTTTTGTATATTGATGGTTTTCTTGTTGATATTCAAGACTGGGTGCTTTAAAATCTAATAGATTATCTAATGAAATATAATCACAAGTTCTCAATTGTGAATAACAATTCGTTAGTTCTGTTATATGTCTGTTGTTGACGCCTATCAAATATCCTTTTTCCTGAATTTGTTGATTGATAGCTTCAGAAGTTGTACGCCAAATGGTTTAATAATTATTTAGAATCTTCTGTTGTTTAAATCTATAAGTTATTCTTTGTATATCTATTCATATAAGGTAGTGCTTTTCTAAAGTAGAGTTTATGATCTCACAAACTTAAGATTTGCCTTTTATAGTTTTTTGCCATGTATAGCCTTTATATATATTCTTTCTAATTTAGAAAGATATAATTACTGAAAAAATAATATCAAATAATTTCTTTTTTTGATATTTTTGACTTAGTAACAGAACTAAGCTTTACTTAGATTTGATTTCTCAAATTCTTATATAATGCCTAATATCATAAAATCATCCTTAATACCAGTTGCACATATTCAGTCAGAAAATTCTAGTGTCATTGATGGTGTTATTCTTATCGAGACTAATAGTGACGTATGGTCCTAAATTATGGAAATATGGATTGCTCAATGAGTAGAACTAGAGTATATTATAGGCAAAATAGATCTTTTTGATGATATTAATGTAAACTAATACGTCAAAATTCAAAAGGTTAAAAGATTGTTTGAGTTTCTGAAAGTTAAGATCACATAAATTTATAATATAACTAATGCGTAAAATATAATAAACTATGAATCATAGTTCATACTTTATTGTGAAATTTGATCATTTTCTTGTCGTTTTCCTTAAACTAATTTTAAAATTGGTTCCTCTCAATCACTATAACTGCATATGTGTCTAACTTCTAATATTATCTACAAAGTATATTGAGAGAACTCTACAAGCAATATAAAGAGGATTAGGCAAAAAATAGGAGCTCCTTTAGAGTGTAAGCCTATTTATAGTATGGTTTAGATCTTTTAGCAATTCAATTTAAAACAAAAATATGGTTTCAATTAAACCTTCACTAAAATTACAATTAATTCAAATTAAAGACTAAGTGCACCTAAATAAGATCTAATATCTCATATTGATCCTTATTAATTAAATATCTCATATTTAATTATAAAGTTTCTAAAACTTTACAATCAAGTCCAACTTGATTAAGACACTTTTTCTCTCTTCAGTATATTTGTTGGACCCCGTTTTCGGAGCCCAACATCGAACACGGAAGCATGAACCTTGCGCGTGGAGGAAAGATTTAGAAATTAAAACTTTGGTAAGAAAATCCTTCGGAAGCACAAGGGGGCGTCGCCGCGGTGAATCCTTCTGCGAATTTCACGCTACGGCAAGCGAATTATCTTTCACCGCGGCGAACCCACGATTTTAGCTTCGCCGCGGCAATCAAATGGTCTCGTCGCGGCGAAAGCCTCTTGAGCAGAGCCCACAACTTAAAAACAAAAGTAAACTCAAACATAAACTCAGGCAACCTTCCAAAATCTTATCCTCATGATAAAACGATTTAATGCGAAAGGTTTGAAGCTAAAGACAATATCAATCATATCTCATTGATAACAAAAAGAAGAGTTTTACAAAGCTTTAATGGCCTTTCAAGCCATAATACATCAGTTGAGTTCAAGAACCAAAAATACAAAATACACTTGAACAAATAAAACTTGAAATGCGGCTAAAGCCTTGAATTTCCAAAACTCTAACAAAAATACAAAAGTATGTCAATTCGGAACTCTAATAAAAATACAAAAGTATGTCAATTCGGAGTGATGTCCTACTTTTAACCTATTCGATCTCTTGCTCATCACTTGAATAGGGGGGAGGAGAATGGGCTCGTGGGCAACAATTTTACAACTAGTAATAAGCAAAACCATTGAAAACTTATTTTCCATTGCAACAAAAATTCACATTGAATCACAAAGCATCCATTTCTCAAATTCTCAACCAAATTTTCAATAATGCAAATCAGGTATGCATCAATATTGTCAATGTATCATAAGCACATACACACATCAAAATGGTCTGGAAGGTCCATAAACAGAACGAGCTAATACACTTCCCAAAAAGGGTCCTTTGTAGTCGTGAACAGAACGCGCTAACACCATCCTACATAGTGGTTTTGTGTAGTCGTGAACATGAGGGAGTCCTTGAAGGAGCTCCGTGCCACTAGCAGGCAGGCGGGAGAAGTCTTTAATCAAAGTGCACTTGACAACATAATGGACCAAACCAAACCCATATAACATGTATTTCATAATCTTGCAAACTTGTTTAACTTGATTTCCTTAAACAATAACCAAAATTCGATTAAGTTTGGTGTAGAAATCGGAAAGTCATACTTTAACAATTTGGATTATATCTTGTGCTGAAACAAAAATTCTATACTCAGCTTCCATCCAAAATTTGAGATTCTTAGAGACTGAATTTAGGCTTAATTTCTTCATACAATTTGTAGCCTTATGTCTCTAGTTTACACCAATTAAAAAATCACTCAATTTGGACATCTACAGAAAACGTTATGCCCAAATTACCGAAACATGTTTGTGTTGAAAAACTGGGCCTCGCCGCGGTGAATTTGTTGGAGCTCGCCGTGGCGAGGGCAGGAGTTCGCCGCGACGAACATTCCCAGAAACTCATGTTGAAGACCTTTTTCTAACATTCATCACCTATACACTTTCCATCTTTCAAATATAACCTATCTTAACATTAAAACACTTCTTCTACTTCATTTCCAAGCTCATCTCAACCCAAAATCATTAGCAAAACATCAAAATCTATCTTTGATTATTAACCCTAAAAGAGAACACTTGCCTATAGCATTTGCTAACACTTTCCACACATGTTAAGCTATATTTAGGTTTCATCTAACCAAAACAAGATAGAATAAACTCAAACTTATTGATTCTTCAAATTCTTCAAAATCTCCAAACCCTAGCTTTCCTCCTTTTCTCTTCTTCTTCCTTTGTCTCCCACGACACTCACTTCCTAAACCAAGACAACAATTTCTTCTTCTTTTAATTTCCACTCCTAATAATCATCAAATGTCAATTATGCCCTTCCATGTATGCCTTATACCTTTTAACCTTAAGTGATCTTCCCATTTTGCCCTTATACATTCTTACTTCTTCAATTTCACTTACACCATACTATACACTAACTTAATCTTAACTTTCCATTTAATACTTCTAATTCCATCAATCTAAGCAATAAATCCTTCACTCATTAACATGATAATTAAACTCCAAACAAGAATAATTAATAAATCGATCCTAAAAAATAAATTGAAATCATGCTTATTCAATAAGAAAAGAATTCGGAGGCCAACATTTCTCCCCCTCTTGAAAAGAATTTTGTCCTCAAAATTCTTATCTGAATCATTGAAGAGATGCGGATACTTCTTTTTCATAGCTTCCAGTGGGTCCCACGTGGCCTCTTCCACTGAATGATTTCTCCACAGGGCTTTGACTAGCTTAATTGTCTTGTTTCTGAGGACCCTCTCCTTGGTGTCCAAAATCTCCACTGGAATCTCCTTATAACTCATATCATCTCTCAAATGAACCTCAGTGATCTATACCTCCTTAGCATGGAGACATGAAAGACATCATGTATCTGTGATAACTCCGGTGGCAACGCCAACCTATAGGCTAGTGGTCCAATCCTCTCACCAATCTCATAAGGACCCACATATCTCGGACTTAACTTGCCCTTCTTGCCTAACCTCATTACTTCTTTCCAAGGAGATGTCTTAAGGAAGACTTTTTCACTGACTTCATATTCCAGCTCCTTTCTGTGTGCATCAGTGTAGCTCTTCATTCTATCTTGAGTTGCTTTAAGCCGCTGCTTAACTAGATTCATCTTAACCAGATTGACCTTGTCAACTATCATTTGAATCAATTATGGTTCTATCAGTTTCCTCTCTTCCTTTTCATCCCAACATATCAGAGTTCTACACCTTCTCCCATACAGTGCTTCATAAGCAGCCATCTAAATGCTCGAATGGTACGAATTATTGTAAGCAAATTTGACCAATGGCAAATGCTCATCCCAAGCTCCTTTGAAATCCATCACATATGCCCTGAGCATTCCCTCAAGTGTCCTAATGGTCCCCTCAGATTGACCATCCGTCTGAGGATGAAAAGCAGTGCTTAAATTCAACTTAGTTCCCATAGCCTCTTGCAAACTTCTCCAGAATCTCAAAGTAAACTGTGAATCTCTATTGGAAACTATGGAATCTGGAATCCCATGTAATCTCACTATCTCATCAATATACTTCTTTGCTAGCACATGCAAAGAATCAGTCTGTTTAATTGCTAGAAAATGGGCTGACTTCGTCAACTGATCCACAATAACCCATATGACCTCATGCTTCCTACTGTCTTGGGCAAACCTATCAGAAAATCCATGGTTACCCTTTTCCACTTCCACTCAGGAATGGGCAATGGCCTTAACTTGCCTAAAGGTATCTGATGTTCAGCCTTGACTTGCTAACACACTAGACACTTACTTACATACTCTTCTACATCTCTCTTCATGCCCTTCCACCAGAAATGCTCTCTCAAATCCCTGTTCATCCTGGTGCTACCTGGGTGCATGGCATAAGGCGCATTGTGTGCCTCATCTAATATCTCATCCTTCACCTCCTTGACATCTGGAATACAAAGTCTGTTCCTTACTGTCATGAGCCCATCATCCCTCACTACCACTTCAGACTTCTTGACATTTTGAATTTTTTCTTGAAGCTTTCTTAAATCTCCATCTTATGCCTGTAACTCCCTAACCTTCTCTCTAAGTATCGGTCTTACTCTGAAGTTAGCAAGAATGAAATTTGGTTCCTCCTGCTTCAAGCTTATCTTAAGCCTAGCCATCTCTTCCAACAAAGGTAAGTAGATTGTCTGAATATAGGCTATTGAGTATTTCCTACTCAAAGCATCCGCCACTACATTCGCCTTCCCTGGATGGTACTTAATCATCAAATCATAGTCCTTGAGCAACTCAATCCACCTTCTCTGTCTCATATTCGACTCTTTCTGGCTCAGTAAGTACTTGAGACTCTTATGATGAGTAAAGATCCTTGTCTGAACCCCATATAGATAATGCCTCCAAATTTTCAAGACAAAGATCACTGCTACCAATTCCAAATCATGGGTCGGATACTTCAACTCATAGGGCTTCAATTGTCATAAAGCATAAGCTATCACCCTGTCTCCCTGCATCAATACACACCCTAAACCCTTCCTCGAAGCATCACTATACACTGTATACCTGTCATCTCCAGTAGGCAAAATCAAAATTGGAGCACTTGTTAATCTGCGCTTGAGCTCCTCAAAGCTCTCCTGGCATTCCTCACTCAAGAATTTTTTTTGATTCTTCCTCAATAACTTAGTTATCGAAGCAACTATCATGGAGAATCCTTCCACAAACCTCCTGTAATAACCTGCCAGACCCAAAAAACTCCTCATCTCTGTCACTGTCTTGGGTGCATGCCAATTCACCATTGCTTTAACCTTCCTCAGATCAACATGTACACTATCTTTCAAAATCACATGTCCAAGGAATGTCACCTCATGAAGCCAAAACTCGCACTTGCTAAACTTAACATAAAGCTCCTCCCTCAGTGTCTGCAATACAATCCTGAGATGCTCCTCATGTTCTTCTTCACTCTTGGAATACACCAAAATGTCATCTATAAACACTATGACAAACTGATCCAAATACTCCTTGAAGACCCTATTTATAAGATCCATAAAAGCAGTTGGAGCATTGGTCAAACCAAATGGTATGACTTAAAACTCATAATGTCCATACCGAGTTCTAAAAGTTGTCTTGCTTACATCAGACTCCTTGATCCTGAGTTGATGATAGCCTGACCTGAGATCAATCTTGGAGAAGACCTTTGCTCCTTGCAGCTGGTCAAACAGATCATCTATCCATGGCAGAGGATACTTGTTCTTAATTGTGACCTTGTTGAGTCTTCGATAGTCGATACACATCTGCCATGTTCCATCCTTCTTTTTAACAAAAAAAACTGGCGCTCCCCAAGGTGACGAAATCGGTCGTATATATCCCTTGTCTAACAGTTCCTCCAATTGCTCCTTAAGCTCTCTCAACTCAGCTGGAGACATTACATAAGGTGGTATCGAAATAGGTGCGATTTCGGGAATCAAGTCGATGGCAAACTCGATTTCCCTCACCGGTGGTAAACCAGGTAAGTCCTCTGGGAACACATCTGGAAACTCCCTCACAATCAAAAAATCCTCTAACTTCCCTTCACTCACAATGGTATCCACAACATGAGCCAAGAAGGCTTCCCACACCTAGCCCATCATTCTGTTAGCTAGCAAGGCCGACATGATCCTTGGTGAAGATGTTTTCCTATCCCCTCTGAAAATCACCCTCTCACCGTTGCCCAGATCAAATTCCACCTTTTTCAGGCCACAATCCAACTTCGCCAAATATTTCTCCATGGCATCCATTCCCAATATAACATCTAGCCCCTTTGGGTCCAGAGGTAGTAATTCCACTACCAATCTAGCACCATCAATAAAGAGTTCACAACCCTTATATACCTGACTGATCACCACATTCCTCCCCAAAGGATTACTAACAAGCAAAGGATTATCCAAAGGCAATAAATTTACACTATGCAAAATCATATTGGCATAAACAAAGGAATGCATGGAACCAGAATCAATTAAAAAATACACTGTTGAATCAAATAACTGAGCCATACCCGTGACAACCTCAGGTGCGGTTGTTGCTTCCTCTCTAGTCATGGCAAACATCCTTGCTTGCGCCTGACCCCTTGGCCTTTCTGGAGGAATAGCCTTCCTTGCAGTTCCAGAGCTGCCTACCTCAGTGACTGGTCTAGTTCCCACCTTTTTTGCTCGCCTCGAGGCTTGAAACTGTGACCCCTCCTGCCTTGTTACCTGGGGACAGTCCCTGATCATATGTCCCTTCTGTCCACATCGAAAGCATGCTCTAAGCAACTTGAAGCACTCTCCTATGTGCAGCTTCCCACAATGCTCACATTAAGGGTTCATGTTCCTGCTCCTCTCCACCCTGCTATTGCCTCCTGTTGTTGAGGCTTAAACTGACACTACCCTTGCTTGCTTGTTCTTACCAGAGGCACTACTCCCTACCTGAATCTATGTGCAGGAGCTCTTCACACCCTCTCAGATATTGGAGCACTCACCCCCTTCCTGGAAAACTACTTTCGATTCTTCCTCTTCCTACTTACTTCATTTCTTATATTGTCCAATTTTTCATCTTGGAGTGCAGCATCCACCAATTACTGGTAGTCACAAAAATTGTGGATCAATACTTTCTCCTTGATCCCCAAATGAAGACCTCCCTCGAACTTACGACATTTATCTTCCTCAGTTGCCACAATCTTGGCTGCATATCGGGAAAGTTGTGTGAACTTTAGCTCATACTCACTCACACTCATGTCCCTCTGTGTGAGGTTCAAAAACTCCCTAGCCTTCTCTTATACATAAACCCTGGAGAGGTACTTCTTCTTGAACACTTCAACAAAATCTCTCTATATCAGTACCGGTGGAATGACCTGACTGTGAGGCACTGACTCCCACCAGTGCAGTGCATCCCCCTGTAGTAAGCTCACTGCATAATCTAGTTTCTCCTCATCTAAGCACTTCATCTGAATCAAGACCCTCTCAGTTCTCTTCAACCAGGCTTCGGCCTCTTCCAGATTGGTAGTTCCACTGAAATCCACAGCCCCAAACTTGTGAAGCTTATCATACTGTCCACTCCTGTCTACTAGAGCTTGCATCGAAAACTGGGACCCTTGACCCATGGCGTATGTGAAAGCCTGAGCAAAGGCTTGAAAGAAACTCAGATCCATAGGATTTGCTTGAAGCATAGGAGGAGGCGGTGGAGGCATTTCCTGTTGCATACTAGGTGCCTCAGAATTCGGAGCAGAATGCATCCCAGCATCTTGTGGGACAGAAGATTCATCTGTGCTCCCTTGGCGAGAATGAGATCGAGACATAGCTCCTCGAGTTCTCTTTTGAGGCAGCATTTTCACTCCTTCAATATAAAACCATTGAAAACCTTTAGTTTATGAAAAACAATTTTCAAAGAATGCAAAATAGTTCAAATCATGTAAAACAATTCAAATCTTGCAAAACAAGTTCAAATCATGTTAAACAATTTAAAACAATGCAAGTTATTCATTTAAAATAATGAATGCATATTCACTTCATGTTTTAAACTACCAATTTCGTGCCCAAACCTAGTCCGAAACCTGGACCTAAACCTAGTCGCTCTGCTACCACAATATGTTGGACCCCGTTTCTGGAGCCCAACATCGGACACAGAAGAATGAAACTTGAGCGGGGAGGAAAGATTTGGAAGTTGAAAAATCAGAGGAAAAGTCCTTTGGAAGCAAAGGTGGGTGTCGTCGCGGCGAATGGGATCTCACCGCAACAGGCACAAGTGAGGATTACGTGGCGACGAAAACGATTTATCATTCGTCGTGGCAAGCCTACGACAAATACGTCACGATGAACGTTTAATCATTCATCGCTGCGAGCATGCAATTTTTAACCTCGTCGCGGCGATCAAGTGGTCTCGTCGTGACGAACAAACCCGACCTCATAAATGTAAACTTAAACTCTTTCAACTACTCAACCCCAACATTAACTCTACTAAATGCAACCATAATTTCCCAACAACCATCCTCAATTCAAACCCAAAACAATATGAACTTATGCATAAACACATGTAATTTCCAAAATCCAAATACATATTTCATTAATAACAAAAGTAAGAGTTTTACAAAGCTTTAATGGCATTTCAAGCCATAATACATTAGTTGAGTTCAATAACCAAAATACAAAATACACTTGAACTAATAAAACTTGAAATGGGGCTAAAGCCTTGAATTCCCAAAAATCTAACTTGAAAATACAAAAATATGACAATTCAGAGTGATGCTGTAACTCTTGACTTACTCGATCTCTTGCTCATCACCTGAATAGGGAGAGGAGAATGGGGGTGAGCTATAAAGCTCATGGGTAATAGATTTATAATAAAGAAACAAGCAAAACTATTTTCAAAAATCATTTCCATTGTACATTTTCGAAACCATAGTAATTTCACATGTAAATATCGTCATCTTAAGTTCTTGATTTTCAAACAATTCATGAGCATTTATAAATCATGTATGCATCAAACATGTTAACAGACATAAGCATATAAACACGGCAGAATGGTTTGGGTATGTCCAAATTCATGACGTACTACACATTCCCATATAATGGTCCTATATAGCCGTAAATTCTTGAGTGAGTCCTTGAGGGAGCTTCATGTCACTAGCGGGCAGGCGGGAGAAGCCTATACTTAGGTCAACGTGCATGTGACGGTTCTTGAGGGACTACCACAAACCCACATAATACATATAGTTCAAAAATCTTGTAATCTTGTTGCCCAACATGGCTCATTTTCTTGAAAACTTGCTTTTCATAGACTTGATATCCTTGCAAAAATCATTTCCGCAAACATAATTTCATAAACATGTATTCTTTTAAAGAGAAACCCTTTTCAAAGTCTTTTCATCAATCATCAACACAA
>JAOTAZ010000220.1:18591034-18603191 GCA_025629785.1 Erythroxylum oxycarpum | reverse complement strand
GATGGTCACTCACTGAGTTTGCAAAACTCACCCAAAATTTGCAATTATTTTTCAGGACTCAGAAGAATACCCCGTTAAGCCAAAAGGAGTATAATTGCAGGGTTCAAGTGAAGGATAGAGGTCGGGATCAGTTCGCGTCTGCATTGCATGTTTTTCTTAATTTTGTAATGAATTGTATATTTTTGTATTTCAAAAATGGGCCCAAGTGGCTATTGGAAATTGTGTATCATGACTGAATGAGAACCCAAATTGGGTATTGAATTTCGCTTATATTGTTAAAAAAAGTACCGATTACTAAATGAGTGTTTTAGCACGCCATCCTCGCAGGGCATGGATTCGGATATCACCGTCGATGTCGGGTTTGGGTCGTGCGGGAGTGGGGTGTTACACTATATTCTAGGCAAGCAATGAAACTTTATTTTTCCACTTGAGTCACCTGATCTTATGTTGTTGTGGGGTTATTAATTCTTTCATCTATTTTAAGCTTAGCATATACTTCTAAGTGCTTGGGAGAACCTCCGTGTATCTTAGTTGCATCCTTTTTTGATGGCTCTAATGATTATGTACTAGTGGTTGCTTTGACTTATAAGGTTTTAGAATTAGAAATTGGGTCTACATAATTGCCCTGATTTGGTTCCTTTTCACCCATTATCTTGTTTCTTTCCTCTATTGATATTATACGGTCATTGTACTGACCTTCTTCTAATGTTTCTTAGATAACACCATTATTATTCAAATTAATTTGCAATAGATCCTCATAAAACTTGTGACCAATTGGCTTCCAATTTTCTTTCTTATGGTACTAACTTTTGGTCTCCAAGTATAGGACACCCTTACCTAATCCTGAAACATCTTATCATTTTCATCTAGTCTCATTATTTGGATTGACACTAGGAAGTTTTCTATCTAACTTGACGAAGATACGTACTCTATTGTATTAAACTCTAGACATAAAGGTAATGACCTGGTCCAAACATAAGGGTCTCCCTATATAACTCGAAAGGTAGCTTAAACCCTTTATAGTTTAACATTTAAGAGGGACATTATATATGTTTGTCCATAGTAGAATGTGCTTCTGCTTCAAGATCTCAAGTTATAATCCAAGTTTCCACTTTTGTTAAAATAAAAGTCTGAAATTATAATGCCAAAGTCCTTCTTATAACAAATTTTAAGCTTGGTTTGGGGATTCAAATCTGAACAAAAAGATATCTCCTCAGTGTTTAGGACTTTTTGATGACCATAATCCTTCCATTGAGCTCTAAACTATTTGTTGAGGGTTAGGAATGCTAGTCTCCTATCGATGAAGAATCTAATAAGGGTAGCATTTCACTTCTGAGCTCCTTCCTATAGCACTTAGGGAGGGGATACAACTACCATCCTACCTTTAACAAATATTGGAGGATAATATTGAAGACCTAATTTGGGGAAGAATCCCCTAAAGCCTGAGACTAGGTTTTCCTACTAAGGAGATCATATTTATTAGTTCTTACACCTATGGGTAAGGACTACCTAGCTTAAAGTTGTTTAAAGTAGGTGATGAATGGTTCCCCTGTATTGAGCAGGTTCATAGGGACCTGATGTCTAAGGTGTAGAAGGGAAAGAAATTTTGGAAGTTGAGCACTAGGAGTATATCATAGTCTCTTATGTGGAAAAACAAAGAGGAGGAAAGTTTTTTGGAGCTAAATTTGGGAGGACATTTTTGCTAAAAGTAAGGATGGAATAGGTAAAGTTTAGATGGGTATAACAGATAATAAGCAATATTGAAGAGCTGATGACTGAAGAAAGTTGCTTGAGGTCTAAGGAATGGGAAAAAGGGAGTGAAGAGACCTAACCTATAATGCAGTAGTCTCTTTGAGGATATGTGAAGAAAGGAATAAAGGAAGAACAAGAAGAGATACGGGATGTGAACACTATCTCAAAGTCATAAATTCTAGGCAGGTCGGGGATGTGAACACTAGATTAGAGAGATGTCAAGCAAATCTTAATCTCCTTCAGGATCAAATGAGGCTTTTACCTGGATCCTCTCATCTGATCGATTAGGAATCTGCAACTATTAGTGAGCTATTTAGAGCTTTAAAGGATCAGGAATCTTTCTATAGACAATCTTCTAGGGTCCAATGGCTTCGAGAAGGGGATAAAAACACCAAATTATTTCATAATTCACTCATCGACACCAGAAATAAGAATTCCATACACTCACTAGACGTGGGGAATGGGAATAGAATTGTAAGGGTCCCAGAAATTCAAGATCACTTCCTTGCATATTTTTAAGGTACTATAGGAGCTCATAAGTTTCTCCACTCTTCTAAAGAGTTTGTGGGAAATCTTTTTCCTATCCCCTTGTCTAAAAACCTTTCTAGTTCTGTTATTGCTGAAGTTTCAGCTTAAGAGATTAGGGAGGCTTTCAACTCTCTACATCCCAATAAGGCCTCGGGCCTGGAGGGGTTTAACGGGTTCTTCTTTAAAGAAACCTGGCCTATTATCGAAGAAGAATTCACACTAGCCATTCAAAATTTTTTCATCATGAGAAACTTCTCAAAGAACTCAACTCCACATTCATCTCTCTCATTCCCAAAAAAAGCTCACCCTTCCACAGTTTTAGACTATCGACCTATCTCTTGTTGCAACATGATTTATAAGGTGATAGCTAAAATCTTAGCCAATAAACTCCGAGAAATCCTTCCTCTTATTGTTAGCCCCAATCAGAGTGCTTTCATTAAGAACCGTCGAATATGGGACAATATCCTGTTGGCCCAAGAAATCTTCAAGAACTATCACCTTTCTAATAATCAAAGGAGGTGTGCTTTTAAAGTGGACCTTCAAAAAGCCTATGACTCAATTTAATGGGATTTCCTTCTTAATGTTCTAGAAGCAGTTTGCCTTCCTTTAAAGTTCTTAGGTTGGGTCACAGAATGCATAACTACTCCCTCCTATTCAGTCTTTATCAATGGATCCCCCTCAAAATTTTTTAAAGGTAAGTTAGGTCTAAGACAGGGCGATCCCTTATCACCTTTCCTCTTTATTCTATATATGGAAGTTTTCTCCAGAAATTTGAAAGCTTGTATGGAGAATATCCCTTCTTTTAAATATCATTGGAGATGCCAAAGCCTTAAACTCACTCATCTTCTGTTTGCTGATGATCTTTTGATGTTTTGCCATGCGAATTTGTTATCTGCTCAGACCTTACTAGATTCCTTGTGTACTTTCTCTATGTTTTCTACCATGGATATGAATACTTCCAAAAGTCATTTTTTTGTCTCCAGATGTGAATTATCACAAATGAAACTTCCTTTTGGTTTCCAGCAAGGTACTCTTCCTATACAGTACTTAAGGGTTCCTCTCATTCTAGGCTGGTTATCTAGTAGGGATTGCCTCCCCCTTTGGACAAAATAGATAAGAGGATCAACAGATGGACTCACAAAAGTCTCTCTTATATAGGTAGAATCCAATTAATTATATCAATTCTTTCTTCTTTTCAAGTTTATTGGTCTACCCACTTTCTACTCCCTTCTTCCATCCTTAAGGAGATAAAGTCTAAGCTTAGGAATTTTTTGTGGTTTGGGACGACATATTCGAAATCTCATGCCAAGGTTAAGTGGAGTGATATTTGTAGAACAAAAAAGGAGGGAGGTTTAGGAGTGCAACATTTGACTACCTGGAACCATGTCCTATTAGGAAAATGGAAATAGATTCTTTTTGTTGATAAGGAGGCACTGTGGGTTAAATGTGTGAATACTATCATCCTAAGACGACAAAACTTGTGGAATGCTCAACCTACCTCTAATAGCTCTTAGAGTTAGAGGAAAATTTTATATGTGCTGGACAAACTGTGGAACCAATTCAGATTTAGGATAGGCAATGGTATATCTACTCTTTTATGGCAAGACCCATGGTACCTAAGAGGAATACTGTAGAATTTCTCTTCTCCAAGGGAGATTAATGGCCCGGAGCTTCTAATGATAGCCAGACTAGCTAAAGGAATCAACCATGACGAGTGGCGGTGGCATGAGATATCCATTGAGATCATAAGGAGCCTTGAGATACCTTTATACCAACCTAATAGTACCCAATCTGATTGTCTGGAATGGTTAGCTAGCCCCACAAGACAGTATACCAATGATTTAGCCTATAAATTCTTAAGACCTCATTCACAAGAAGTACCTTGGCACAAGCTAGTATGGTTCAAAGGAAGTAGACCAAGGTGCATCTTTATCCTGTGGCTTGCTCTCCTTCAAAAGTTACAAACCCATGATAAACTCTCATACCTCCAAACTCCTAACCACTGTTCCTTGTGTTTATTGGCAAATGAAACCAATGACCACTTGTTTTTTGCATGTCCATTCTCTAAATTGGTTTGGGACCGATGCATCTCACACTTTCACTTACATATTCCTATTTAGCCAACCCTTCCTTCTATGCTCTCTTGGTTTAATATTTCCTCCCAGTCAAGACCTTCAGACACCCACAATTTCCCAATCCTTCTTTCTACTATTGTTTACCATATATGGGTTGAAGGGAACGCTAGAACCTTCAAAGATGAAGCCAAGGATGTTGGGAGTGTAAGCCTCAGAGTAATCTCCCAAGTTATGGACTTTCAGAGCTCAAACACCTAGAGGAGGTAACTCAAATAGAAAGTGTCAATTTTACTAACATTTATCTTCTGTAGGTTTGATAGCGCAGGACCTTTATTTGCCAAACAACATGTGAGTCACCATCATAAGAGCAGACAGGAGGAGAGTTGGAGGTTCCAATTTCCTCTAGAGTTCATAACAACAAAGTGGCAGTATCCATAGAGATCTCCCAAGATTCAAGTTATATTTCCTCTTTCTACAAGTAGAAGGATTAGGAGATAGCTTCTGTTTTCTTAAGCTTGTGTTGTCTTATTTGGCTTGTGATTCTGGTTGTTGGAGGTTAACATATGTCTGGTCACTGTTGGGTTCTAATGTGGCTAAGGTTGGAACATTAGTGTAATGAATTGTCCAGGAAGTGAGGGTGAGATGTAAGGGGTTTTGGAGCCTCCACGTTTTTATTTTCGTATGCCCCCTTGTGAAACCAAGCCCCTTTATTCAACAAGTGCATATGGATAAGATAGTTTGTTACTAGTGCTTTAAGAGACCACTGATTGAGTAGTCTCTAACGTTGTACATTCATTTAGATCTGTATAAAATTTTCTAATTTAACAAAAAAAAAGAGAGATAGAGTTGGAGAAGCAATCCCCAAGAACAACAGAAGAACCAAAAGCAGGAAAGGGTTAGTAGAGAACCAATTAGCTGATGAGAAGAAAACATACGTTGCATAAGTATGAACATAAGAATGAAGATCTTAGAGAGAAGAAAGAGCTTCTCTCTTTAAGATATATGTTAGGTTACATGTTCCACAATGCGATGTAGATTTAATTAGTCTAAAATTTTTTAAAACTCAAATAAAATATAAAAATCTAAGTGTTTAAATTAAAAACTAGAATAAAAGTGAAATTAGAAAAGGTAAAACAAATGTATGCGTGGCATCAAATCTAAAAAAAATAAAATAGTTTAGCTTTTAGGTATAAACTTAAATGTCAATGATATATACTTTAATTTTATAAAAAGATATATATCAATGAAATTACAATACAAAACTCAACTCATTCCATGGAGTGAAACTCAATGCTATCAGAACTTAATTTGTGATGAACGAATATTAAAATAGAACTTAAGATGTGTTCATTTATTTATTTATTTTTGATAAATAATGTGTTCATTTATTACTAAATTCATAATAATGTACTCTCCAGCTCTTAAAACAATCGACTTAAGATGTGTTCATTTATTACTAAATTCATAATAACGTACTCTCCAGCTCTTAAAACAATCTTTGGTTCGTTTGTGAAGCTTTAAATAATCAACCCTACTTGTTTAATACTGTATTTAAAGTTAACTACGTTGAAGCAGACAAAAAAGGGCAATAAAACCCAAAAAAAAAGGGGGAAAAGGTAAAGAGATGGGGGAAGAATGATGATGGGCCATGGTCTTAACATCAATCTTCTCAAAAAAGAAACTTCTGTGTACATTCTCGATGGACCTGAGCACTCATCCTCGGTTCCATATCTCTTAGTAGTTGGTGAAAGTAAAAGTCACGCTTTTAGGGTTTAATAATTTAATGATGCAGTTCACTCTCTCTCAGACCATGAGGTATAGGACCCATATGATTCTTTTCTTTCAAGTCATTTATCTTTCTGTAACATAATTTCATTTGCTCTGATTACCACGTTATCTTATATTTCTCTGTCCATTTAGTTCTTTTTCGTTCGTTCACAGGAACGGGCTTTCGAAGTTGGACTTTTAAGTGCGTGTTATTTTGTGCTTTTTCTACAGCAGCTATGAGCAATTCTGATCAGGGGAAGCAAGATCAGAGGTAAATTTCATCTGGGTTTTTGGCCACTGAGGTTGGTTTAAAATATTTTTACTGGTTTTGCCTTGATAAGTCGTTGATTCTGAGTCTCTCGACTAAGATCTGGGGGTTGCTACTATTAACGGCTTCATTTATTTGTATTTGCTTCCCCAGGAATGTGTGGTTCCTTATGATTTAGATAAAATGAACTAGAAAGGTTTATTATGGGAGGTTGAATCAAAGCCATAATCTTTGGATGTTTTGTGTGGCTTAAATAAGTTCCAAGGCGGAAATATATTCAGTTTTTAATACGCACAAGATAAATACGTGAAGAATCTGCTGTCCAATTTGAATAAACTAATACTCATTTAAATGAAAATTTCACGCTTCTTTACGAATGTGTAATTGTTTTGCTCATTCATCAGGACAAGTTCCAATGTTGATAATAATGCGATGACTGTTGAATTCCTTCGGGCACGGTTGCTCTCTGAAAGATCAGTCTCAAAAAGTGCTAGACAGAGAGCGGATGAACTAACCAAAAGGGTACTTCAATATAGACTTTCTCTAACCATCTTCCCCTTCTCCCCCTTTCTTGTATCTCTTAGATTGGTTTGGTATTTGTTTTCTTTGGGCATTAGGTATCAGAATTGGAGGAACAGTTAAGGATTGTTTCTCTTCAAAGAATGAAAGCTGAGAGAGCAACAGCAGATGTTCTTGCGATTTTGGAGAGCAATGGGATAAGTGATGTTTCTGATACGTATGATTCAAGCTCTGATCAGGATACCCATTGTGAATCTGCAGCTGGTAATAACTCCTCTAGAGAAGAGGATCATTATGTCAATTCAAAAATGAGAATAGATGAGTCGGAAGGAGGTTTGGTTTCTGATCTTGACTTTTCTCCAGTACCTGGTAGAAGTTTGTCTTGGAAAGGATGCAAAGATAGCCCGCGTTCTCTTGAAAAGTACAAGGAACTGTCCCTGAGAAGACGAAACAGTTTCGCATCTATTTATTCTTCACCAAAAAATCGAACAGGAAAGTCATGCCGCCAGATAAAACGAAAAGACTCTAGGTAAACTTATTTTCTACTTTGTTTTCTTGTTCTAGATTTAATCATCAGGGAACCATCATGTATGTTATCCTGTTTTTCATATCCAATTCCATGGTAGTCGAGAAGTTAGTTGAATTGAATACCCGTTTTCATCATGCAAAGTTTGTTTTGTAGTTGTAACACTTTTACTTTACAACCACAAAATAGAATGGTACTCTAAATGGAAAGGGAATTATAGAGAATGAAGAATAAAATATAGAAATTTTTTAGATATCAAACATTTCTTACATATTCACTATTGATTATCTTTTATTTTACTATTTTTTCCAAGGTCAAGACACTTGTCTATGTTATTTTTTGTGCTGACAGATCTTTACCTATGGAACATAAAACCAATTCAATCAAATTTGAGGCTGTAGAAAATGTGATCTCTTCTACAGTAGATGAGTGTGGCATTGAACCTGAGATGTTGGGAGGAGTTGTTGAAATAAGGAAAGATAAACAGGCCCAACTCTCTGGCTACTTGGAAAATGAACAAAATTCAAGTGGTAATAACCATGATTGTAATGCTTACAATAGAGAAAGAGACAGGGACATAGACAGAGACATGGAGAAAGCACTTGAGCACCAAGCTGAACTGATTGGTAAATATGAAGAGATGGAAAAGGATCAAAGAGAATGGGAGGAGAAATTCAGAGATCATAACAGTACACTGGTATGCATACTCCAGATCACTGTAACTGAAAAATCTGTCAATTTCTTTGAAATCAA
Source organism: Erythroxylum oxycarpum (assembly GCA_025629785.1). Classification (NCBI taxonomy): domain Eukaryota; kingdom Viridiplantae; phylum Streptophyta; class Magnoliopsida; order Malpighiales; family Erythroxylaceae; genus Erythroxylum; species Erythroxylum oxycarpum. Next base: position 18,595,003 of record JAOTAZ010000220.1, on the reverse strand, counting down.
GTTGGTGGCATTTGTTAAGGGGAAACTTTTTCAATCTGCAGTCTCAATGCACATCTCATTTTTGTTACAATTGGAATCAGTAAAAGTACTTTAAACATGCATTAACAGAAAATATCATTCTTTTATTGTCACATTTATATGCGGGTCTATCGGAAACAGCCTCTCTATTATGTAGGGATAAGGCTGCGTACTATCAGACTTCTCTAGACCTTGCTTTATTGCGGGACTTCAGACTGGGTGTGATAATGATGATGATGGTCATTTTCAGTATATTATATATTCCTGTTCAATTTCATGCTTTTTACAACAGAATCTTTCCATTATTACTTTTGCAGGACTTTTGTGATCCAGGGAACCGCTCTGATGTTACTGAGGAGAGATATGAGATGAAGGCATGGACTCCACGCCCTGCTGAGACAATTCCCTTGCAAAATCATGGTGAAAAATCAGCAGTACAAGAATTGTCCAATATTCATCCTAGTGGTTTCTTTTCTCCTTCAAATGTGGCCGCTGGGTATTTGCAGCAAAGAAACACAATTAGTACAGCTGGTCCTAGGACTGCAACTCAAGACTTTGCATTCTCTATGGCCTGGGAGAGGCAAAATCAGGAGATCCTTGGAATCAGTCAGGATACACCATCGCTCAAACACCAAAATCATTGGAATTCACTTGGCTTACATGATCCCTCCCGGACTGTTTCTAATCTTTCATGTACATCAAGCTCAGGTATTAGTGTCTGTAAAGCAAATGGTTCTGAAAGCCATGAGGATTGTTATGCACTAATGCCTCACAAAACTGCCAATGAAGTGGATTGTGTACTGGAGTCGCTTAGAAAAGCAAGGCTCTCACTGCAACAGAGAATCAATGGGTTCCCTTCAGTGGGTGGAGGTTTTGACACACATCGCTGTGAGCTTTCAGGTCCCTTGATGATACCTGGGTCTAAAGAAGGTAGTCCTGTTGGGTGTGCAGGACTTTTCAGACTACCAACTGATTTCTCAGTTGAAGCTAACCCTAGGCAGGACTTCCTTAATTCAACTACGGGATTGAGTTTGGGAAAGTATTGCCCTGACACGAGGTTCCCATCAGCTACTGCCAACCTACTTCTTTCTAGTTCTTACTTGGAAACTAGATCAGGCATTTCTTCAGGGGATCAACTTCTTTCTAGTAGATATGTAAAAGGTGGGTCAAGAATTTCTGTTCAGAAGTCTAATTGCGGTTCTGGCTTGGATCCAGCTCTACTTTCTTTCAGTGACTACGTTTATCCCACTTATTCCATCAGTCACCCTTATCATCTCCTCACGCCACAGATGCACGGTCAACAAAGTCTTTCAACATCCCTTCCTATTACAAATGTTGGGATAGGTCCTGCAAATGACTTCCTATTCCCTGACGATCATGTTAGACTGAATATGTACAGGGAGTGAGTTCCATCCGAAATGTCTGTTTGCTCTTAAGAAAATTAGGTTTCACCAGGAAGGTTTAAGAGGCTGTCATTTTGCAGCGGACTTCGTATCCCTCGAGTACCCATGTCTGTATTGCTTGTGCGCTATTTAACATCAATGTACATGGAGATTGATTTTGTCAAGTGAAATAACTGCACGTTCTGTGTCCTATCATGATTTTATGCTTCTGACCATAACATAGGACCACCGGTAACAATAAATGCACTTCCAAGTCTTCACCTGATTGCATGATGAAGCGCAAGATGATTTTCCTTAATCACTTGGATTCTGACGGTCCTTATCCACTGTCATTACTAAATGTTCTAGCTTGCGTCGAGAGATCTTATATGAACGATGTAACTAGTAATGGACCTCCAGCTAAGCTTCAATTGTAAGTTCTTGAGACATGGCTTCATAAGGTTACATGCCTGGCTCTACTGGCTCGGACATACTTCACCTGTGAGTCCATTATACAATCCCTATGATTAAATCTATAGTGGCTAATCACAAACACAACAATTAAGATCAAAGAAAATAAATTAATCCAATAAAATAATCAAAAAAATAATAAAATGTTGGAAATGGATCGAGACAATTCCATAGAGTCCTAAAAATTTGTTAAAGTTAACGGCAAATCTAAGAGAAATCTAATAAATATATAATAGAAGTCTTCTAGATTAACTCTGATATGACTATCTATAGTTAGGATTACAAAATAGAGTTCTAGATGACTTTAGATGTGAATTATCCTACAACTAGGTAAATTAAGGCTAATAATCAGTTCTTATTATAGATCCAAGATCAGTTTCAATCTTGTTCTACTTCTGTTACTTCCTTACTAGTCGCTATGTAATTGTTGCTCGACATGCTTTATAACTATCGCCAGTTTTATGTTGTTTCTTTTGTAAAGTAAAGATTAGTTTGACGTCAGTTGTACTTCATGTTCACCGGCAATCTAGTATTGAATCTCAACTTCTAAGATTTTAGCAAAAGATAGGCGCTTGTTATGCTTCTACTTGTACCTAATATGATTTGACCTATCCTCCAACAACCAAAAACTTACATGTTTATAACTAACTTCAAACTCATTAAATTTTTAATACGCCTTTTTTGGAAAAAATTAAAACACCATTTTGATAAAATTTTGACTTAAAACACCTTCAAAGCTTCTCAAATTTTGCTTTTAAGGATTAAGAAACTTCTCTTTATCGCAAAGGGAACTAGTGCGCTGACAGATTGACAACTGTAGCTTTTCTTCAGGGTCTAGGTCTCCATATCCTAAGGAAGCCTCTGCTGGGCATCCTGGAGTTACTGCAACAAGATGCGCAAAGAGGCGCTGTATCCTAGAGCTTTGAGTTAGCTCGTGTGTTTTACCTCCTTTGTAATTGAAAAAAAAGGAAACTTCTCTTTAAAAATAAAAAATAGTTTTCTTCATTATGAAAAAAATATGCATTATGTTTAAACAAAAATGATCATAAAATTATTGAACCTTTAAGTTATTGAAATGACTAATGTAAGGTTACAAGAAAATTTACAATAATTTGTTACATATAGAATGATTTCATTCATTATTGTTCTTGGGCTATTGGACTTAAATTGTCATGAACCCCTCTTAAATTGTATTTAGAGATCCCCTTTGCTCATTTACACCATTTAATCACTTTGGTTTTCCATTGAACTTGATATATTAGCTTTTTTTGCATATTTGAAAAAATAACTTACTAATATTATCAAAGATTAAAAATTAAAAAATCATGTTTTATTATATATGGGTTAGGATCTTACTTGATCTAACAACCTTACTTGATCCAACAATCTCTCTTTTTTCATATGATGATAAAATATTTGGTGATATTCGAGAAAACAAATGACATTAAATAAACTTCCACTATGTCAAAGTAATATATAATACATACTCCCCCTTATTTCATCCATCGTTGATTTATAAAGACCAAAATTAAATATCATCGTTTTCTCTCCCTTTTTATCAATATTAAAAAGGGTATATTTTATAAAGCCATAATCATTGAAAAAAACTTCAATATCCCCTTTTCAATTTTTATCAACATTAAAAATGAGTATTTGACTATAATTATGCACCCATATTTCATGTGTTTTTCTTGATATTTTATATTTTTGTTGTATATTTAGTACTTAATTTTCTCAAGTGCATTTATAAATGATAATTGCATTTATGGACAAAAAGGAGAATAATTCGAATGAAATCATCACATAAAACAAAGATTTGAAGCAACTTGGACTTACACAGTCGTGTATGTGCCAGTGTAAGTCTCTATGAACATTTAAAGTCACAATTTTATGTATTTTTAGAGCTACACTGTCTTGTAAGTGACTGTATATGTCCCAAGAACCCTAACTTTTGCTATAAAAGGACGTGAGCAGAGTTAAGCAAAAGAGAGTCGACTTTTGCAACAAATTTGAGATGTAAGTTGTAACGCCCCAAATTAGGGGTTAGAAGACATGAGTACAAATTATGAAATTGGCATGCAATCATGATATTTTCCGG
>JAOTAZ010000220.1:18534943-18545364 GCA_025629785.1 Erythroxylum oxycarpum | reverse complement strand
TATTGATTATTAATAAAAATAAATTAAAATTATATATTAATAATTTTAATATAGTTTTTAATATAAGTAATGAGATATAAGTACGATTAAACAAATTTGAATATAGTTTTGAAAAGTTGAAACAAATTTGTGATTGTTTTGCCATAGATGTGGACGTCCTCGTAACCACAAATCTCCGGGAACACAAAAACAAAAAAAGGATCAGCTACAGGGAATAATATCCCCGTTGCGCTAATATTCCGATTCATTAATGGTGGACCACACTAAACAATTCCTTCTCCCTAACCTTTTCCTCATCGTTCAGTGAATCTACTTCAAATTACAACTTTGTCCCTACCACGGTCTAACCCATCAGTGTTCGGCACGCTCTTGGATCTTCAGGGCTCAACTGTCATTAGAGCAGTAGTACGCAAGTTGCACTATCCGCCATAGAAACGAAGAAAAAAGAAAAGGCATGTATTGGTTTGTTCTCAAATTTTAAGTACTTGTAAGTGTAGAAATAATCCATACTAGTTGTGCACTGGGCGTTGGGAGCTCGTTATCTAATCTAAATGGAGCACCGCGACACAGTTACGGTGTCCTTCAAGAGCTGGGCGCAGCAGATGGAGGAGAGCTACCAACTGCAACTAGCACTCGCTCTAAGGCTGTCCTCGCGCGCTGCTTCAGCTAACGATCCGCATGGTCTTGATTTTGATTCCGATGGTCAGAGAAAGTCCGCCTCCAGCTTTGACTCGCCTGAGGCTGTTATTTATCGGTTTTGGGTACGCAAACAGACGATTGTTTTTTTAGTTTACATTTTCTCGATGAAGTATTGTTTAGTTGGGAATGACATTTGAATTTTACTGCTGTTAATAACAGTTGAGTTTTACACGTAATTTGACAAAGTTTGTGGTTTGTTGTTTGAGGAGATTCTTTTCCCATGGAATAATTGAATTGGAGTTTAAAAATCTAGCGCTTCACTTCCTAGTAGCTAGTTTCTGACATTGGAATTTGAAATTCACGTGCAAATTCATTCGTGTGTGTTTGGAAGTAGAGTAAGCAGAGTAGTAGCTGTTTTTATTTACCTGGATAATTGCAAATCATGGTTGGATGTCGTTTCGTCACATATGTAGTGCTGAGTTTGCTGTTTATATCTATCTATCAGGTCAATGGCTCTCTGTCTTATTGTGATAGGATTCCAGATGGATTCTATGTAATCCATGGTGTGGATCCTTATGCCTGGACTTTAAGTAGTGACGTTGCTTGGATCCCATCTTTTGAGTCCTTAAAGGCTGTTGATCCTCGTACCGAAATGTCAGTAAAAGTGGTTTTAATTGACAGATTCAAGGATTCTAGTCTAAAGGAGCTCATAAATAAGGTTAGTAATCTTTCCCATAGCTGGATCAATCCTGAGACTGCAATTGGTCAACTTGCAAAGCTTGTCGTCAACCATATGGGGTTAGTTCTTCCCTTCCTAGTTCCAGTTTTCTTCTCGCTTAATATCATGGGCCTTGTCATGCTAGTATCTAAATGAATTATTTATCTATTTTCTTGATTATTTGTAACAGAGGTCTACTAGTGGCTGAAGGAGAAGCGTTTGGAAAACACTGGATGGAATCTGCTGAAGTTCTAAAAGAGCGCTTAGGCTCTGTTATACTCCCAATTGGGATCTTATCTGTTGGCCTCTGTGTCCATCGTGCCTTACTGTTTAAAGTACACCTCAATACTTAGTGGTTGATCAATGTTTACTTCAATCAACCTTTGGCTGTTTATGATCCTATCACCCTATGTATATATGCTGTACTTTTAAAAAGAAATGCAGATCTAAAGGTTATTGTTATGTTCTCTTTGGTTATTCTTACTAATGAAGTTTTAGATACGTACTTAATAATTAACAATATGCATATTATGTACTTGAGAAAATGACACACGTATCCTTTTTTATGTCCTAGAGATGTCTTCAAAAGATCTGACACAATGAAGTTGGGATTCTGTAGGTGCTAGCGGACTCAATCAACTTACCATGCCGTGTTGCTAAAGGCTGCAAGTATTGCGGAAAGGAAGTTGCTTCTTCTTGTCTTGTGCAAGTTGGCAATGATAGGTATATACTGTGACTCTATAGACAGTTTGTTGGACGTTATAGTCTGAATCTGCGGACTATGTGGGGAAGTTAAGCTGTGAAGCATGAGAAATATGGAAATTTGACTACTGCGACGAACTTCACATTTGCTAACAGGGAGCTTAGGAACTTGGAATGTAAAACTTAGTCTGCAAGATCAATGCTCTATGTCATAAACAAGTTAAGCTCTTTAAGATGCAAACAGCTATTCAGAAGTAGGAAGTTATGGCCTATTAACTGGCATTTGATGGGTTAGTTAGACTTTACAGTTGGTATCAGTATGGCAGACCAGTACCTAAATGTAGTAGGGATTTCTGAACTGATATGCATGCTTTTGCAGGGAATACTTGGTTAATTTGTTTGATGATCCAGGAGCATTGAATAACCCAGATTCATCGATTGATTGCGCTTCATCAATCTTTATATCTTCACCATTATCTCATCCAAAGTCTAGACCCATCCAAAGAGCTGATAACTTTAGGACGTTGGCCAATATCTATTTCTTTCAGTGCCAGCCACCTGATTGTATATTTGAAGATTCTCCTTCAGGTGATTCTTGCTGTTACCTGATGAATCTCTCTTTCTAATAGTTTTCTTACAAGTGACTGCTTGTGGATCATTATATCTTTTTTGCTTTAATTGAAGAGCATGTCATGTTATATTGCATATTTCCTTGTGAATTTTTTTCACTTTTCCCACCCCATTGCTCTTAGAAGTTTGAGATGCAATGTACTTGTCCTCTGCCTGTAAATTTTAGAACTATTGTTTGTGCGGTTAGCTCTAAAGAATTGGATGTATATTGATGACTAAAATTTTAAAACCTGTACAATGCTGGTTGTTTGACAAATGCACTCAGTGTGAACAGGGTTTTTACCACTATGACTATTCATTTTTAAGATTAATGGTTAACTCACAGAAGCTCTTGATTTCATCAAGACAGACAATGATGATGGTCAACATGAGAAGATTTGTTCAGGGCTTGGTAATGAGAAGAGCAACCTTCAACATACTTCAAGCAAACCTCTGGTAAAAAAGGTTGCTTGGAAGATCAAGGACATCACATCTTTTTCACATCTCAATAATTTGAATTCAGGACATGTGGTCAAGGGTCCAACTTTCCCATCTCATGCTTCTCCATCACATGTCTTCCATAATCCAAAGCAAGATGGAACAAATATCCTGCCATCCCTGGAAAGAAATCGGCTGGGTGCAAGTAAATCAAGTGGTGAACTACGTCTTGAAGAGGAAGATTTGGAAATCCAATGGAGTGAGCTTGATTTGAAAGAAAACATTGGGGCAGGTGTTTTTCTTACTTCACTTTGAAGGACAATAACATGTGTTTATTGCTGGGGGTTTGCAAATTGATTTGTATGACCTCTCCATTGAAGTTTTTCAATTTTCATAGAGAAGGGCATTACATTAACAAATGCTTCTCAGGTTCATTTGGAACTGTCCATCGTGCTGATTGGCGTGGATCGGTAAGTTTTCTTTCTTTAATCTGTCTTACTTTTGATTTCTATTCTGGTATATATGAGAGTATCTATTAGAAACTCTATCAGTTAAATGATGTCTTTTTTCATTGGCACATTCCTTTTTTTTTTTTTTAATGCTAAGCATGTGACAGGAGGTGGCTGTCAAAATTCTTTTGGAGCAAGACTTTGATGCAGAGCGATTCAGGGAATTTCTAAGTGAGGTATAAATAAACTAGGATCATTTTTCTAAAGGATCAGATGCAGCTAAAAATTATAAATATCAAAATATTTCCTTTTATGGTAAACATTGATTGCATATTCTTTTCTTGACAATGTTTCTCTTAATTAAATTTACTCGTACCAAATTTGTTGCCAGGTAGCTATCATGAAACGCCTGCGACATCCAAACATTGTCCTTTTTATGGGTGCTGTTACTCAGCCCCCTAACTTGTCCATAGTTACAGAATATTTATCAAGGTATTGAAACTTTATATGATGAAGTGGTAGATGTCTCTCCTTTACGTGCTTAACAAAGATTACTTCCTATCAGTGTAATCACAAATTTTGTGTGCAAATGTTAAACATAAAGTTTATTTGACAGGAATGGATTTGTTCATTCTCTGTTATTGTGAATAGTATAGGTATCAATCATTTTAAAGACACAAGATAGTATGGAAATGCATTTATTTACACATGTAACCATATATCTCTAATGATTGGAAGGTCATTATTACTAACAACTAAACCATAGAAATAGCTCTTAACCAAAGGCCTATCTGGAAACTTCAAATGTTTAACCGAATGATCTTTCTTAATTGCAGAGGCAGCTTGTATAAACTTTTGCATATGGCTGATGCGGGTTTGATGCTTGATGAGAGGTGTCGCTTAAACATGGCATATGATGTAGTACGGTCTTTTTTTTCATAGATTTTTACTGATTTTAATCAAATGAATTGTGGATAACTGCTACCCAAAAATAAAAGAAATGTTGATCCTTAATTAAATTCTTTCATTACAACTTATGACTTCCCTTGCTCACAGGCGAAGGGCATGAACTATCTTCACCTGCTTAGACCTCCCATTGTTCACAGAGATTTGAAGTCTCCAAATCTCTTGGTGGACAGTGCATTCACAGTAAAGGTAAGCACCATAAACCATAACACTCTAATTAATATTTCTTTCATTTTCAGTATGCTTTCTTTTATTATTAATTTTTAAGTTATTCTTAAAGGATTATATATCCAAGTATAAACCACCACGTAAGAGCTTAATAACCTAACGTGTCGACCACTGCAGAGAAAGGGAGGGACAAACTGAGAGTGAGAGAGAGGGAGGGGAGAGAGAGTTGACAAGCACTAAAATAGAAAGTAGAATGCACTACAGAACCCTATTGATCTCTTAACCTGGGTGATCCTTTTGCAATGAAGCTGTTGATACTAATAGGGATAGGTATACTGACAAGTGTTTCTCTTGGAATATGACCTGGTCATCCAGGTTTCTGATTTTGGTTTGTCACATTCAAAAGCAAGGACGTATCTCTCATCAAAGACTGCTGCTGGGACTGTAAGTTCTACTTTGATATCGATATAACTAAACTGTAAGTTTCAGACATTAAGCATTAACTGTTCTTGCTTCTTTCTTTAGCCTGAGTGGATGGCGCCAGAAGTCCTGCGCAATGAGCAATCAAATGAGAAATCAGATGTTTATAGCTTTGGTGTAATCTTGTGGGAACTTTCTACTCTGCAACAACCTTGGAGGAACCTAAATCAGGCACAGGTTGATACAATAGCCATAGATAAGATAATTCAAGATACAAATGGGGGTTATACTTTATTGAAGCATAGAAGCTAAACGATTTCATTACTTGGTTTGATGGTATAAATAGGGCTTTCTTCGTAATGGTTGTTTTAGCTTGTATTTGACTGAAGGGTAGTTTGGTTGTCACCATTATTGGATATGCTATTCTGGTTTTGATAAGTTTTTATATGGTACATATTTTTAAGCTCATTGATTTTCTTTATTTTTCCAGGTAACAAATATAACTTATTGTGGTCATCTATTCTTGTAAAGAAGGAAAAATGAACAGTATTAAAATCATGGCTATCAGAATGGAAGAAGAGATTCATGAGAGAAATGATCTTTTGTAGACATCACATGGTATTATGCATCAACTGATTAGTCAATGGTTTGTGTATTATGCTGCAGGTTGTTGCTAAAGTTGGTTTTAGGGGTGAGAGGCTCGAGATTCCGAGCAATGTCAATCCTATGGTGGCTGCCTTGATTGATCTCTGCTTGGCTCAGTAAGTGGACTAATTTATCTCATTATTCCTTTTCACTAAACGTGACAAACTAAATGATTACGTCTCACTTCGTTCTGGCTTACATTTTAAGAACTTGATACCTTGCAGGGATCCCTCTGAACGACCTCCATTCTCATATATCAAAGAAACTCTGCAAAAACTCATTGACAGTATGTATCCAAAACCACGTAATGCATGGGGCCATGAAATATGGCGTAACACAATCTCCTTTAGGATGTGTTGATTGAGGTGCGCCATTCTTTTATTTCCCATCTGACAACTGTTCCAGTTAGGCCTGCATTTCATAGTTCTTAGATGAAAGCTATTTACAAGTGTAGCTTGGTCTCGTTACATATGGCTTACTTGAATGGTGTTTGACCTTTAATTTGGTTAGCATCCCATTGAGTAGCTTTTGAGCGGTGTCTTTGAGTTGAGATATGATTGCCAACTACAAACCATTTCCATTGTGAATCTAAATTTATGTAGCATCAACTGATGTACTGATTTGTGTTAGAATTAGTTCAAATGGCATTAACAATTGATGTTGCCGGCACAAGTTTGAATCTATTTTGTGGTTCTCACTTTGTCGATGAAACAATCCATGTTAGCAAGCATCTTAACCAAGCCATTCCTTTTCATTCACTACATCGCAACTAGTATGCAACCATCCACTCCCCGCTTCCAACTGAGGCCTGTTAGAGAAACATTCTCTTCGTGTCCAGTGTTTACTGTTCCTCTTCCTTTCTTTCTTTTTATATAAGTTCTGATAGTGATAATCCTTTTTGAAACTGCAGATAAATTTCATCTTTTATCCGGATGCTTGAGGCTACCTAAGTACATGCGAGGCCAATAAGTGTAAATAGCATGTATGAGCTAACAACTCTTGTGGAAGTACCATACAAGTCTTTCAACGTTTACGGGAAGTTCCAAGAGTGGATCAGTTACTTGTTTCATAGCTGAGATTAGATTTTATCTGTTGTCCAGTTGCTTCCTTGCCATGACTATTTGGTCCATCAGATTGTTGTACATTTTTGTATCTGGTGTAAAGTCTTACGGGTCTGTGTGATGATTGGATTGGGCATGTACTACTTTGACGAACGGAGGCTGTAGTGTGGAACTTTTCATTACACTGTACCTCTAGTCAGGGCGTTTGCCTTTAGACTTTGTATACGGACTAAATACCTCACTAATTGTTTATAACTATACATCAGAACTCCTGTGACATGTTTGAAGAATTGACGCCGCTATTTTGTTCGATCTAGTGACCACTATCAATGGAGTATGTACGCTATATCCATCTACTTTTCGTTTTCGTTCCTTCTTTTAAAAGCATGTTCGAGAATAATAACATGAAAAGCCTGTTCAATTTTGGAAATTTCATATTACAAGTTACTCGTGTCGTGACGCCAGGAATCATTTGTAAGAGCAAATGTAAAGTTAGGAGGCGTTAATTCCCTCTGTTTCATCTAATTGGCTCAAGTTGTAGATACTGATTATTATTTATATGCATAATTATCCCAATAAAGGAAACAATCACACAGTACACTGTTTTTAAAGAAGAGTAATGAGAATGAAAATAAGGAGAGCAGCAATGGAGGAGTACTTGAGAGCAGCAACCAGAATGGCCAAGGAGACAATGAAGAGTTGCCACAGAACTTGAACACTTGCCCACGTCAGCAAACCCGTCAATCCAACGGCCAGGATGTTATCAGGATCTGGGTCCACAAATAACTCGACCCATCTCAGATTAAACAGGGGCCTTCCATCCTTCCCGGTATCATTATCGCCCCCGTCACCGTTGCCGTTATTGTTAACCGGGTTATTGTCCTTTTCTTGTTGTTCCGTTCCACTGGGTTCTTTGCGTATTCCGTTGTTGATGTCGTTCTGCGCTAAAAGAACTAACCTTGACTGGGGTTTGCGGATATTCAGTTGAGTTTTGAAAAGAGGAAACGACGGGTGGAGGGAATTCGTTGAGTAAAGAGGAGAAAGTGGCCTTGGAATCCTTGGGATTGAAGGGTGGACGAGAGATTTGAGGGTTAACATTGTTTTACTCTGGCATATCTCAGGCATGAGTTTATCCGTGCAGCCAGTAAGACAACACACGTATTAAACTGACAAAACAAACAAAAAGGGCACAATGAACTAAAATCTTAGGACGACCACAGTGGGAGTCGAACCCACGACCTTTTGATCCGAAGTCAAACGCGCTAATCCACTGCGCTATGCGGTCCGAACAAATGCATTTTCTCGAGTAGGCTTAGTTCATCACGTTTTGTTTTTTAATTGTCCATCCTCCCTTCTTAAAAATTCGAAGAGATTAAATTAAATGTAATGTGGTATAGTATTTTGTATATTTTAAAATAAAAAGTAGGCCTTATCTTAACATTATATATTTATTTTTAAAAAAATTTATATCCTGCATGTTTTACTTGTTATATATTTTATTTTTATAATTCAACCTTCTCTTGCATATGTTTGCTTTATCGGGAGGTACGAAGTATTTTTTTTATAAAGCAAATACACATAAGAAGGAGTTGAATTATGTATGACTAAAAAATTTTACAAGTTATTTTTAGTTCATGAAATAATGACAAGATACAGGCAAAGCCGGCCCTGGGTAGGGGCCAGCGGGGCACTTGTTCAGGGCCCACTATAAGAGGGGGGGCCCTTAGCCCCTCTCTATGCCAAGTTATTGAAGTTTTTTTTGGATGCATCCCATGACTCTTTGGTTCAAGAGCAACGCAATGAAGAATTGAAGTTTTATCTAATGACATGTGTCTACCGCTGTCAACCATCGCCATCGACTATAGCTACTTTAACATTGTAGTAACGTTAAAGTCATTTAATGACTTTTAATGTTAACATAACGTTATAATTATTTTTTTTAGTATAGGTAATTTGTGATCTCCTATGCTTATAAATAGTCTTGAAATATGTAAGTATATGTTTACCTTCTAATTTTTAGGAATGGCAACGGGGCGAGACTGAGGACTCTTTTAGGGTTAATTACTTTCTAGTTGTTGTGGATATGACAATTACTTCGCTAAAGAATAGATTTGAACAATTAACGACATTTGATAATATTTTTAGATTTTTATTTGATTCAAATAAGTTGAAGTCATTAGATAATAACGAATTAAGAGTATGTTGTACTAATTTTACGACGACTTTTTCTCATGATAATGTGTCTGATGTAGATTTAGATGATTTTTTTCTGAATTAAAAGTATTGCAAGTGACCTTGCCAAATGAGTTAATGTCATCAATTAAGATATTAGAATTTATTCAAGCTGCAGATTGTTATCCCAATATTTCAATTTCTTATCGAATTCTATTGACTATACCTGTGACTATAGCATCAGCTGAGAGAAGTTTTCCAAAGTTAAAATTATTACAAACCTACTTGAGGTCGTCAATGTCACAAGAAAGGTTAAATGGTTTAGCTATGTTATGTATTGAGAATGATATGTTAGACAATATTGATCTTGATAATATTATTAAAGATTTTGCGTCTAGAAATGTACGAAGAAATTGTTTTTCATAAATCACGATCCTCTATGTATTTGTTAGTGTTATAATCATTTAATATTTAGTTGGTTATGTAAATTTATAAATTGAGTCATTTATGTTTCATACAAATATGTAAACTTAAGTATATTATCGATTTATTGGGGCCCTTTTTTGTAATTTCGCCCTGGGCCTATAAAACTATAGGACCGGCCCTGCATGGATGGACTTGCTGGCCCATTTAATTTTGGGTCACCTATGTTCACGTAGCCCACCAATGCTGATTTTATTTTAATTTCGTGTCTCTCCTTTCAAAAGGTCGTTGCTTCCTTGTTCTCGTTTAATTTGTCTTGCTCCATTTTTCTTGTCTTTTAATTTTCTTTTTCTTCCATAAAGACAAGCAAAAATAAATATCCAGAAAATGACCCATATGTTCACTTTAATTTCTTTACTTCCAAATTGTACCTAAAATCAAATATAAATTAAAGTAAGTATTTTAATCATTTTTGTATCAATAATCGTTAAGTGAAAATAATTAAAAATATCAAAAATTAAGCACATATCAACAATATATGAATCATCTCATATATCATTTTCTTCTATTGGTAACTGATTGTCCAAAATTCGCTATCAATTCAATTCAAATAAGCATTCCACAATTATTCACATAGTCAAAAATTAACCATAAAATAAAAAACATTTCCATATACAGTCCCGAATATCAAACTCCTCAGATCGACAATTTCCAGAATTGTAACAATCATATAAGCAACAATTCAATTACTGACATTTAACCAAAAATAAATAAACCATAATGAGAAACATCAAAGCTAACCCACAGAACACTCCAACGAGCTATTGCTTTGACGTCCTGATAATATTTAGGTATTGAAAATCACTCTAAGAGCCTATTAGACATGCATATGAGCATTGGTCATTGATAACGTGTTAGACCCCGAGCCTTTTTGCCAGTTGGGATTATTTATCGAGAAACTATTGACAATTAGTTATGGGTAAATAAGAGAAGAAATTCTGAGATTTAAAT
>JAOTAZ010000220.1:18522573-18532917 GCA_025629785.1 Erythroxylum oxycarpum | reverse complement strand
TTTCCCCTTTGACATTCACGCATACTTTGCTTGAAAGTAAAAAATCTTCCTTGTGTTTTGATCTCTGTGGGACGATATCCTTACTTCACTATACTACAAATCAATAAGTAGGGGATTAAATTTGTAGGCTAATGACAACCTATCAAAAATACTAGGTTAATGTCAATAAAAATTAACAAAAATAATGTTTTAATAAATAAAACCTATCAATCTTTGTGAATAGCTTGAATCTTCATGAAAAGCCACTTAGGGATAGTTATAATTTTGTTTGACTAAAGAATTATCAATGTGTGTGTGCAAGTGATGGGGGTGAATGAATTTGACATTAAGGTTATGGTTAGTATGTATATTTAGTTTGAAATGCCTAGCCATGGATTTAATAAGTTAATAAGTTAGGATAACTTGAAGGTTTGTCTTTGAAGTTAAAATAGTTTCGTGAAGTTCAATACCATTATACCATTATTGCATATACGTGCTTATATGTGTTATTGTTTGGAGTATTTGTGTTTTTTGCTTGAAGAAAAGAAAAAGTTTAAGTGTGGGGATGTGATAGTTATAGGTTACAATATGTTTTAGTGGGTAATCTAGTATGCTTTTAGTTTTTAATAAGATGATTTGTGCATATTTAGGTTTAGAATTGTGTTAGTGTAATTATGTGTTTGTGTTTGTGATTGTGAGTGTTATATAGGTTAGAGCATGATATCGGCTTTAATTTTGTGTATTTGATGTGTTTTGATGAGTTTGTTAGTGTTTGAGATCAGGTAAAGAAGGTCAGAGAAGATTTGAAGAAAGTTCAGAGGAGGAAAGAGTGCCACGATCACGATTGTGATAGAAGTAAGTAATGAAGGCCACTATAGTGGCCCTGATAGAAGCAAGTATGATAGGACCCTATAGGCCAAGATCATGGCAGGCGCAACGATAGATGTGGAGACTACTTCTAAACTCAACCTTTCGAGGATTATTTCTAACATTTGGGCCGGGTAAAACCTAGTTTGTACCTTAAATAGAAAAAGAATATAAAGAAAAAGAAAGAAACCCTAGAAAAAAGCCTCAATTTGCCATCTTGAGAAAGAACATAAGGAAAAAGGAAAGAAGGAGAGATGAGAACGTGAGTTTCAACCAGTTGTTGTTCGGCCACTCCAACCCATCCATCTCAAGTTATTTTCTATTTCTTCTTATTATTCATCTCATCTTGATGTATATTTTGGGTTTGAGGATGTTGAATATGTCACTAAGGATGTTCTAAACTCTTTTACGGATTTGTTCTTGAATCAATGTTAATTTGATTGCTTTTGATGTTAATATGTTGGGTATTGTGATTGATTGTCATATTTGTATACTTCAGTAATAAATTGAGAGAGTGAACCGATAGCAAAATGATTAGGTTGGGTAATGAGAGTTAAGCAATCTAATAGATCACACAAATAATCAAATCGGTAATTTATACAGAGAGAGATCTCATTTGAGGACCTGATTTTCTATTAGAATGTTTAAGATCTAATTGAGCTTTTGGTTGTTTTTTTTTAATTAAGAGATTGCAATTTTAGTAATTAAATTCAATTAGGGTTTATGATTTAGGTTTAATGATTATAACTTAGGAGAGAGTAATCCACCCTTCGAAATTCTAGGACCGATACTAAATTAACTCTAGAGTGATCTAGTAGCATTAGATGGTAGGATAAATCCCCCTTTCTCATAATTGATTAATCTTCCTTGTGTGATTTTTGAGTTGTTAATTGGTTGTGTTCAATTTTGATTTCTTTTTATTAAATTTATAATTTCACTTTCAATTTATCCATATTCAATTGCTTAATTTTTTTTCTCATTTTTATTTTTATTTTAATTACACTTTTAGGCCTTAGACAAATTAGGATTTAATTAGTTCACTAATTCCTCGTGGGATAGACACCTTTAAAACTACAAGTTTATGATCCGTATACTTGCAGATATTAGGGGTTTTATTAGAATTAAACCTTTCTCAACACAAATCTTCTACTTCTTCAATTGTTTTCCGTATTAAGGATCCTCTAGTAGTTGCATCTGTGGTACCCCTTGTGAGTGGATTAACTCAGTTGTAAAAGGTTTGCCATAGCAATTCCTTCAACATGTTATGATAAGGACATCTCGTTTATAGGTCCTTATAGCGCTTCCATGCTTCTTATAGCAACTCTCCCTCATTTTGTTGGAAATTTGTAATTTCTTTTATAGGTTTTGTTAACTTCATGAGAGGGAAGTACTTGTCTCGAAAAGCTCATACCAACTGCTCCTATGTCATGACGTTAACTAGGTTGAGTAAATGGTACCATGCTTTGGCTCTATCCCTGAGTGTAAAGGAAAAGAGCCTCATCCTAATAACATTTTCTAACATATTATTATATTAGATGATATCGTATGTTTCTAAGAAGTTTGCCAGATGAACGTTGGTATTTTTATTAGCCAACCCACAGAACTACAAGTTGCTCTGCAACACATTCAATAATGTTGGTTTGATCTTGAATGAAGTTGCTTACATTGGTGGTTGAGTGATTCCTTGATGTGTCGTATTGAACCCTAGCCTTATGAAGTCCATAAAGGTTCTTTGTTGATCTTTGTGATTGAATTCTTCTAGCATCCTTCCTTCTATCTCTTCCTCACATTTTGCTTTATGGATTTCTCTTTGTTGCCTTATGATGTCAAGAGTTAAAGTTTCTTCGACCTTACTTGAACTCCCAATGATTCTTATGTTCATGTAATTGCAAACATACAAGAATGGTGAAAATTCCTTAAATCAAAGGAATTCAAATCATCCTAATTCTGAATCCCTGACAATGGTGCCAAAAATTGTTGAGCAAGTTGTATATATAATAAAACTCTCAATACCATTATACAGATCGTATCTTGTAGTATTAAGGTTATCACTCCCATGAAGATTATGAACACCTAAACAATTTGAATCTAAATTTGTCTAAGGTAATATGAAGTTGATTTCAATTAAATTTAAATAACAAAAATTGAAACAAATAAATTAATTAAAAAAACAAATAATAAGTGGTTGCTAATAAAATTAAGGTTTGATCAAAGTTTGATATGTTGGCGTTATGTAAATATAGCGCCCTAAAAAGCAAGTGTATTTGCATATAACTTAATCTTCTTCCAGTTACTTTTGTAATGAAAATATTTATTATTAATAAACAAAAGAGTTTGGTTTAATTTGTATAAGCATTATAGATCGAGTCATAAGTAAGATTCTTTTGTAAGTAATATACATATACATGAAGATGTATGAGAAACATGCATATTATTATAATCTAAAATAATTGAATCATAGTTGAATAATCAAGTTGGTCGCTTGATTATGGTTTAGACTATAGTGTTGCGATTTATCTCCGTGCAAGTAAAGGAGTTTACTTCAAGGGAATGATGAGCTTCATATCATGATAGTATTTGACTACCAATAATGGCACTACTAAATGAATGCAGAATCACGTATTTTTTAAAGAATAAAGTAGGCTGTTAATTTAATCTTAAAACATACACCTTAGCATTCTTTTATTACAAACCACAATCTTGATGACTGGTGAACTCATATATGTTTCATTATAATTCTTGATTTGATTGGAATGAATTTTAATAGAGTATCAATCCATTTTCTATATGTTGGAATTGTTAATTGAAACATGTATTACGGAACATTCACTCAAATAAAGAGTTTATAATAATATCATCACTTCTAGATGTTTTACGGAGATTGGTGATTAAATTGGCTCCAGTAGTTTGATGGACTAGCTATCCATCAAGTCTTAACACCAAGATGAGATCTTGTGTGTTAATCACCAATAGAGTAAAACGGGAGATCTAGAAGGAAAAACCAACATAAGGAAAAAATGAAAATTTTACCCTTTATTGTATGGATGGCTATAATATGGTTCAAATAAAGTGTGCAATTGGACATCTTATTTGAAACATGTGTTGTCATAATATTTTGTAATTCAAGAGTTCAATTAATTGTCTTTGGTGGAATGACATTTGGTTAATAAGTTGGAATTAATTCTAATGAGATTAAATTAATTATGGGCTTATTGGAGTTTGAATTATATAAATCCAATTAGATTCCCCACTTAGCTTCTAGGAAGGTTATCAAGCAAAGAAAGAAATATAAATAGAAGTTTTAAAACCTATGATTGAATGTTGGGCTTATTTTAATTAATTGTTAATTAAAAGCCCAAACAAACATTTAATATTGGGTTTGACTTTGGTTTGATTTGATTAATTAAATTGAAACAAAGTTATTAAAGAAAAAAGGGCATATTTTGGTATTTTATAGCTAAATGTGCAGGTGCACATTTAGCATTGAATTGCTAAATTTACAATGGTTTTTATCATGCTTTATCATCATTAAATGGAGTAATGATCTTATCATTAAATGTTTTAATAGTTGTCTTTTAATGATGCCATGTAATGTCACCTTTTTAGCATTCATTTGATTAAAGAAGGAGCAGGTGCATTTGATGCACTCTCTCCCTTGTTTCATCTCATAAGCCAAAATGAGAGGGTCTCATTTAGGTTATTGGTCTTTTCATATAGCCAACTTAAAAAAAAGAGAGAAGACTCTCATTTATTGACTTCTTTATGACTGATTAAAGAGTGAAGTGATGCCTTAGATGCACAACAATTCTTTCTTTCATGTTTAACCGAAATTGAGATGGAGAAAGGAAGGTGTCCTTGCATTTTTTGACTCACTCTCTCCTCTCTTGTATAGCCTAGCCGAAACTTGAATGAGAAGGGTCTCATTTTTGGTTTCTTTCAATTAAGGAAAATCTCTTCAAGATTTCTTCTCCTTTCCCAGCAAAGGATCTTGGTAACCAAGTTGTCCAAGGAGAACAAGTGGTAGATCGAATTGGTCGATGATACAATAATAATGTGAGGATACATTGACAAGAAGAGGATACAAAAGCGAGGAGTCAAAGCTATAGCAAGGAGTCGGTATAATCTCCATCTTGTTCTTATGTTAATTATTATCCTTATGTGGTATCTTGTATGACTAATACATGTTGATTTGGTTATGTTGTTTCTGCTGCGTTTTTTATTTTGGAAAAAGTTTTGAAACCTACTCTTTTAGCCAAATCTTGCATGCTTTTGTTTTTGATCCAACAATTGGTACCAGAGCCATTTTATTATGCTTGATTTCGGTTCCTATAAGTAATGCATGGGTTGGCAATTAAATTTTGTATGTTGCATATTTTTATGTGATAGAAATATAAATGGTGTATGTTTTGCTCTTTTGGTTGTCCATAGAATATAGTTTTATCTTGTAAGTTTTCTTCATTTGGTTTATAACAAAGAGGGTGGCCTATTATCATCATGTTTCCTCCTTGGCTTCATTTTTCTGTTTTCTTTGATTTTGTAATGAACATATTTTTGTAACATCGAAGATGGAGCAACCATGGATCGAAGAAAAGAATAGGTAATAGTTTCGGTGTATCATTTAGTGTATTGGCAAAGTTTCGGTTTTGTGAAAAACAAAATGTTGGAATTTTTGTTATAACAAAGTTTCGGTTTTATGAAAACAAAAATACTGGAATTTTTGGTGTATTGGCAAAGTTTTGATTTTATGAAAACAAAAATACTAGATTTTTTGTTGTAACAAAGTTTCAGTTTTTACAAAAACAAGTGCTGGAAGTTTTTAGCTTCGGTTTTGCCAAAACAAGTGTTGGAATTTTTTGAGTTTCGGATTTACTAAAAACAAGTGATGGAATTTTTATTTTCAAAGGGAGAAAATTCGGTTTTATGATAATGCCATTACACACTTTTTATCAAATGGGCCGGGTCATATGAGCGAAGAGTTCGTAGTGGAAGATCTAAGTCCAAGAAATTTTTTGTTTGGGCCAAAAGCCATGTAATTTATTTTTATGTTCTAAGATGGGCAATCAAAAGTAGGGTTATTATTATGAGATGAATGGTTGCATGGATGCTAATAATATGTGATAGTATTCCATTTAGAATAATTGCCAACCCTAGGCTTTGCCATACATTCATTTGTTAAGTCAAAATGACTTTACGATTAATAATTTTGATGATAAACAAAAAGCAGACGAATCAAAAGCAGACGAAAGATATCAAAAAGCAAACGGAAGCTATCAAAAAGCAAACGAAAGCTAAATAAAAGCAGATGGAAGCGAAGTAAAAGCAGATGGAAGCTAAGTAGAAAACATACGGAAGAAAAACAGATAGAAGCTATTGAAAAACATACGCAAGTCGAAAAGCAGACGGAAGCTATCAAAAGCAGACGGAAGTAAAAGCAGACGGAAATAAGAAAACAGACGGAAGCATCAGTCTTAGTCAGTTACAGAACTCAACTGAATAACCGTTTCTTTAAAGAATCAAGAAGCAGTTGAAGACGAAGGCTATAAATATTAGTCATGTCAAAGAGATTGGAGACTTTTGTTAGAGCGAAATTAAAAGCTTATCAATACTTGAGAAATACTGTGCGAATAACTAGAGCGATACTTTCTGTAACAAGCTCGAAACCCTTTGTAGTTTGAAAAAGATACAGATAGCCTGAAGAGGCTAAGTGTAAAAGAATACTGATTGTACAGAGACCTGAAGAGGCTAAGAGGAAAAGAATACTTGTAAAGTTTTGAGAGTTAGTGAAATCTCAGAAAGTCATTTGAGGACTGGACGTAGCCCATGGTTTGGGGTGAACCAGTATAAAAATTACTGTGTCGAAATCTCTCAACTC
This sequence comes from Erythroxylum oxycarpum, assembly GCA_025629785.1. NCBI lineage: Eukaryota > Viridiplantae > Streptophyta > Magnoliopsida > Malpighiales > Erythroxylaceae > Erythroxylum > Erythroxylum oxycarpum. The sequence goes on along the minus strand of JAOTAZ010000220.1, from coordinate 18,526,199 downwards.
TCTCTCTCTGAATTGTGATTTTCGATATTACTATTTTACGCAAGTCTCAGAAAATCTTTTACAAACGTGATTTACAGTAGATCTTTTGAAGCGAACAAGTTTTGTTTTTAAGCGAAAGAATTTTTCAAAAAGGGGTTAAAAAAAAGTTTACCACAATTCAACCCCCTGTTGTGTATCTATCTATCATTACTGAGTATTGTATTAACGTGTGATTCACTTCATCTCAAGACAAATAGAAATAATAAAAAGGATGTTGATTAACCAATTTGACAACCTTAAAGGCTCACTCACTTTAAAATGAAACAATAAATGCTCAAAATGCTTTTAAAAACTCTTTAAAATGTACATATAAGACACTCAAATAATTTTCCATGTCTAAACCCATAAAAAACTTGTATATATAGGGACTGAAGATTAAACTAGCTATCAAAAACAAGAACTAATCTTTTGCCTCTAACTAATTTCTTTGCATTGGTCAATCAATGTAGTAGTTAATGGAACATTGGTTGAGAAATGTATCAAATAATATTACTACAAACTCTGGGTATACAAATTTTGACAACTTTAACCTTTATAGGTTGATCAATACACCTAAAATCATTATTTCAATATCTTCAAATACTCATACTTAATTTTCTAAATGCAAAATTACCTTAAACACTTTTTCAATTGTTCCTTAAAGTATGTTCTAAGGATTATAATTATTTGAAATGTAAACTTTAGCTACTCTTAGTGATTAAAAAGACTCATATAATAAGTAAAAATGATGATATATTTATACATAATGAGCCTCTAAGATATCAAAGTGAAAGTAAAAAGTACGATAAACATTACATATCCATTTATAACTTTTTTGTGCCTTTTTTTTCTTTTGTCTTTATTTTGTTCTTCACTTAAATGAGTTAAATTCTAACTTTCCTCTAATGTTTTCATGAGATCTATCTTGATTTGTGTATGACCATTATTTGTTTAACATTGCTCTTATCACGAACAAATCCTTTAATAGTACATCTATTTTTTATCAACAAAACTTGGATTATAGCCTCCCTTATTCAATACCACTTTTAATGCTAATTAATTAATTAGCTTTCTCACAAAATTTATAAAATTATTTAGAACTAAAAAAAGGTTCTAAAGTAAATGCATTTCAAAGCTAAAAATAAAGACTATTTATAGTCAAATGTAAGAGGATGCTGCCAATAATAAGTTTCATAGCCATCTCGAAATTTACTTTGGCGTCTAGTAAGTTAAACTCCTCCAATCAGGTTGGCTCGTATTGCGTATGCATTAAAAATTGGGTTAATGACACCTAACCTTTTTATGTTGGCACCTTTTCTAGTTTGGTCCCAATAGTTAAAAATTATCATATATACCCTGAGGTTGTGTTCTTATCTTGCATTCTATGGCGTCATTCCATATTAGATAACCTAACGAAAAATGGGCAAATGACGTTATGTAGGCTTGATTGTCGTATTATAACATATATATGGAACAAACTCATATAGACATTATGTCTACAAAGTATGGTAGGTGTTATGCAACGTAATACCTAATCAAACTATATGACATTGCTTGCCTATTTTCAGTAGAATCAAACATAGAACGATGTTAGGCGAATACGTACGAAATAAAAATTAAGGATTTGGTTCAGCCAGATTCTGCTGAGGCTGGACGTTGTTATTCGGATCTATAAGGTCTGTGGATATGGCCTCTAAAATACCTGCAAAACAATAAAAGGCACACCGGGGGTGATTGCCGGCAGGCCCCTTCGATGCTTAAGTCAGTCGTTTGATAATGGTTGTGATCGCCAAGAGTAGAGAAAACTAGGGTTGTAATCTCGTACCTGCATTATGGCTGAATAATACCTTATATATGGAATAATTGCTAGGTTACGTCTTCACGTAGGTCTTAGTGTTTGCATGGGAGACGATCTCCTACTACTGGGCCGTCGATATCTGGGCTTGAAGTTGGGCCTCGTTTGGCCGACCCAACCATAAGCCCCCTACTCCTCGACTCTGATCAAAGAGAAGGGTCAAAAGAGTACATGAGGATTGTGCGGCTCGTCGGCGTGTCTACTTGCTATAAGGTCGATCGGTCGAGCTACTAAGACATAAGATCGGTCGGTTGACTCGCGATAGGGCCGGGCGATCGCTCGGCTCACGCTATGCTAGGGCAATCTAGTCGCGATATTAGGGCTAATTATTACTTGGCGATAAGTATCTGTTGGGCACCGTTCAAAATTTGAAACAATGCGTCCGTTCAACTGCCGCGCAGCTGTCATACGCTGTCACATTCTGTCATGTATGTCCTTTCGACTGTCACGCCGCTTCTGGTTTTTAACAAACTTAATTTACCGCAGCTCAGATTTTTCCACGTGGTTAACCTCGGCTCAGATGTCACCACGCGTCTATCGTTGATTAGTACTTCTGTTCAGTTGATGTTATAAATTTTGAACTCGACAGTACTCGACAATTTTCTTTCGCTCTGCGTATTTGCTTCCCGACTTCTATTCTCTGCGTTTTCATCTCTGCTACTCTTTGCAGTCACCGGAATATACCTTTCCTCACCGTCTTCCCAATTACAAACCTCCACCGCCAACTAGGTACGTCCTTTTTTCTCCCCTTATCCCCTAAATTTTTTATTTTATAATCATATCGTCAACTAGCTCTAGAGGGGAGGTTAGCACCAGGGAGGAAACTGCCGAAAGGGCCTTAGAGGTTGGGCCGCTGGGGATAGCGGCGGAAATGGTGGAAGCGCCAGAGGCTGGTGGGGATGAGGCGCCTGAGGCAGAAGGCACTGAGGAAGTTGGGCTGAGTGCCCGGAAGGACGGGCTGGTTGTCGAGAATCCGCCAACTGACCCATCGACGATGACCGCAAGGGAGTTGAATCGATTGATTATCCAGCACAACATCCCCGCGGCGTAGGGGCCTAGACTGGCCTCCACGATCGAAAGAATTCATAGCAGTCCAGGAGGGTATTTTGCTGTTTCAGACAGCTTTTTCACAGTCAGTGGTATGAAGCTCCCGTATGCCTCGGTTATTGACGAAGTATGTCGCGCTTACTAACTGAGGCCAAGTCAAATTCCTCCGAATAGCTGGAGATTTATGAACGGTCTGGCCTTATTATGCCATCAGTTCGAGTGCCCCTCATCAGTCATCATCCTGCGCCACTTCTTGAGAATGAACCAGAGCTCAAGTACTGGGGCCAGAATCCCTTCTCTCCAATACAGAGATGCGCGCTATCGCCCTACTGGAACAGCCTCTAAAGTCCAATCTTAGAGGACGAAGTACTTCTTCGTGAGGCCTCCGGGGTCTTCTTTCAAATTCGGGCCGTGGAGATATTCTTTGGCCGAGCGGTGGAACGATCTTTCGAACGTGTTCATTAGTAGGAAGGAAAGGGAGGTGGTTGATCGAATAAAGGCGCTCGGTCGGTATGACTTCGGTCGGCTTGTTATGGGGTATCACGAGGGCACCTCAGCCGATTCGTTCTTGGTTTACCCCCCGCCTCGGATTAGCGGGCTTGAGAAAGAAACTGCACCTTCTGGTTGACCCAAACTCTTTTGTTTTATTAATAATAAATATTTTCATTACAAAACTGTAACTGAAGAAGATAAAGTTACATGTAAA
>JAOTAZ010000220.1:18492716-18514552 GCA_025629785.1 Erythroxylum oxycarpum | reverse complement strand
TTTGCATATTGATGATACAGGATAGAACGTCCACATCCAGACGTTTCCGGATCATGGAAGCTAATGCTAATCTGGAGCGTACTGTGAGTAGACCTAGATGGTCTCCTTTCATTGTTTGTTTTGTTTGAATTTTGGCATTGATTAACTATGGATTGATTATATGAATGTGTTTGCTTATGTTGGGTTCCGGACAGGAGGTCCGATGATTGTGTTATTTGATTTGGGTATTGAAGTGCTACTTGAATGTGAATTGGATGAACTAAGTGCGCATAATGTAATGCTAAATGTGTTTGAATGAGAAATCGCACTTATATGATGAATGCCAGACTACGGTCCGATGTTATGGGAATGAGATCGAATGGGAACATACAAATATGATTGATTCATTCCATTGCATGAATGCATGAAATATAATGGCAGTTGTGACCAGAGTAGTCAATGATCAGAGCTTAAAGCTCAACGAGTGAAAATGAGCTTTGAGCTCAGATAGTGATTCAGAGCCTCAGGCTCAATGTTTAATGAGCCCTGTGTCCCCAAGCGAATAAGGGACAGTTATTAATGAGCCCTATATGGGATAATTTAGGCACTGGGTCACAACAAAGTAACAAATGGAAAGTGGGTCTCATATGCATTACATATGCATAAAATGAATGATTAAATTGTATTGCACGTGAAGTGTGAAAATGAACGTGAGTTATGACATGATATGAATGTGAAATATGTGCTATGTGACTGGGTGAACAATCAATGATGGTCATTCACTGAGTTCGCAAAACTCACCCAAAATTTGCATCCTTTTTCAAGATTCAGAAGAATACCTCGTTCTGCAACGGGAGTAGACTTACTGCACAAAGGGGAAAGTTAGAGGTTGGGATCAGTTCACGTCTGCATTAGGATTTTCTTATTTTTGTATAAAGTGTATTCCGCGATTTCTGTACAGTATGTATTTGAATATTTCAGTTTGTAATAACTGAGGAAGTATGAGAATCTTTGTAAATGGGATTGATTAAATGCGCGTATTTTTGTTTATATCAATTTGTGCCAATTGGAAATGATTATATGTGTTTTGTGTATTGAAATGGGCCCCAACGGCCTAAAGTGGATTTGTTTGTAACGAAAAAGGGTTATGAGTGAAATGGGGCCCTAATTGACCATTAAAACTGTATTTATTGTAATGCATTAAAAACATTATTCTATCGACTTTTAAATTTATTTGGCCCATATTGGTAACGGACTTCTGCATATGTTGATGTTTTCAAAAAAAAATTATACCGTCTTGTGAATAATTGAGTGCCTTAGCATGCCACCTTCGCGGGCACGGACTCGGATATCACCATTGATGTCGAGTTCGGGTCTTACGGGAGTGGGGTGCTATATTATAGGCATGATGGGTACTTGTTAGAGTAAGTTTTGTGTGCCTATTTGCTCTATGCGTGAAATACTTGTGCGTGAATCACATTGTGGAGGATTGATGGGTCACTTTGGGTTGCAAAAGACATATGATATACTTTGTGAACATTTTTATTGGCCTAAATGAGAAAATATGTTGAAAAAATCTGTTCTAGGTGTGTTACATGTAGACAAGCGAAATCAAAAACCCATCCACATAGTTTGTATACTTCCTTGCCTGTGCCTAAGCATCCTTAGACTGACATATCTATGGACTTTGTATTAGGGTTGCCTAGGACAAAAAACGGTAGGGATATCATATTTATGGTTCTTGATAGGTTTAGTAAAATGGGACACTTTATTGCATGTCATAAAACTAATGATGCCACTTATATTGCTGATTTGTTCTTTAGAGATGTGTGTTTATATGGTGTTCCAAAAACCATTATTTCAGACCGTGATGTAAAGTTCTTGAGTCACTTTTGGTGTGTTCTTTGGGGAAAGTTAGGAACTAAGCTTTTGTTTTCTACTATTTATCATCATCAAATAGATGGCCAAACTTAATTTGTCAATAGGACTTTAGGATCTCTTCTGCATGCTATTATAGGAAATAATCTTAAAACTTGGGAACAATGTTTGCCATTAATTGAATTTGCATACAACAGGAGCATTCATTCCACTACTGGTTATTCACCATTTGAGATAGTTTATGGATTTAACCCTTTAATGCCTTTGGATTTGTGTCCTTTGTCATTACATAAGTTATCTAGTAGGGATGGATAACAGCAGGGATGAATTGGTGAAGAGTATTCATGAGAAAGCAAGGCAGTAAATAGAGATGCGGAATGAAGCAAACGCACATAGGGCTAATCAAGGGCGCAAGTTGTTGAGGTTTGAGCCTGGCGATTGAGTTTGGGTGCATTTCAGGAAGGAGAGATTTCCTAAGCAAAGGAAATCTAAATTGGATCCTAGAGGCGATGGGCCATTCCAAGTGCCTGAGAGAATTAATGATAATGCCTACAGGATTGATTTGCTAGGTGACTATCAAATGTCTGCTACTTTTAATGTTGCTGATCTCTCTCCCTTTAATAATGTAGGGTCTGATTCGAGGACGAATCCTTTTGAAGAGGGAGGGGATGATACAATTAGCCTTCATAATGGAGTTCCACGTCTTACACATCAACTGGACAAGCTACACATGACAAGTGGTCCAATTTCAACGCAACAAGCTTCAAGGCTTAAACAAGCAATGCAAGCTCAAATTACAAATCAAGTACTTGAGGAGGCCGAATCATCCATAGATGAACACCAAGGCATGTCCAAGCTTGTGATTTAATTAGAGGAGGCATTAGAAGAAGCTAGCACTTAGCCATTTAGGCCTATTTTTGATAATTTGATCTTATTATCCATTATCTCTTATTTTAGGCCCAAGGACTTATTTATGAGTTGCTCTTTTAGTTAGTAGCATGTTATTTTGAGACTTATTTGTTTCAATGTGTTTAGCCCATTCCTAAAAGGACTTGGATCAGATTATGTTCAATGGGCTAGATGCTCCTAGATTTGTTAGGATTAGCATAGTTTTCCTTAAATGGGCTTGCAAACCCATTCCTATTAGGGTTAGGACTTGATCAAGGTATTTATACCTTATTATACCCTTGTAACCCTAGATTTGCATGATTAATAAAATTTCAAAAGTGAGTTCTTCAAGGGAAGCGTGAATGTCTTCATGGTTACTTCAAAAAATTGATTTGCATCAGTAAGTAAGTACTTACAACGTAAATTGATTTCTGATTTCTTTGGGATTGGGTCTCAAACTTATGATTTGGGGTTTGATCTAGCATGTTCTTAGAATAGAAAGATTAGGATTTTCATTTAATAGGATTAGGGGGTTTCAAGAACCTTATTTTCTTGGGGTTTTCGTATTAAGATGATAGGGTTAGATGAAACCCAACGAAAAAGCAGGCGAATTAGGAAAATTGTTATAACTTTCCTTACAGGTATTATATTAAGGTGTTCTCAAGATGGTTTAAAAGGGGATTTCAAGATCTACAACTTTCATGAAGACCTTGAAGACAGATTTTATCATCTGTAGGGTTAAAATTAGACTAAACCATACAAATAAAGGCAGACAAATGCTACGAAGCAGACGAATGGAAGCAGGTAGATGAATGCTAAAAGGCAGACGAATGCCATAAAGTAGACGAATGGAAGAAGGCAGACGAATGTCACGAAGCAGACGAATGGAAGAAGACAGACGAATGCCAAAAGGCAGACGAATGTCACAAAGCAGAAGAATGGAAGAAGGCAGACTAATGTCACAAAGCAGAAAAATGGAAGAAGGCATAAAAATGCCAAAATGCAGACGAAGGCCACGAAGCAGGCGAATAGAAGAAGGTAGACGAATGCCAAAAAGTAAACAAATGGAAGAAGGCAGACGAATGCCACGAAGCAGACGAATGGAAGACGGTAGACAATTGCCACGAAGCAGACGAATGGAAGAAGGCAGATGAACGCCAAAAGGCAGACGAATGCCACGAAGTAGACGAATAGAAGAAGACAGACGAATACCAAAAGGCAGACGAATGCCACGAAGCAGACGAATGGAAGAAGGCAGACAAATGCTAAAAGGCGAACGAATGCCACGAAGCAGGCGAATAGAAGAAGGCAGATGAATGCCACAAAGCAGACAAATGGATGAAGGTAGACGAATTGATCAACTTAAGACAAAGCAAAGTCTTAAGACGAAATGACGTTATCACAAATAGTATGGCCTCATCACAGACGAATCGTCTTTGTAGACGATACATCTTTACAAACAAATCATCCTCCCTTCTAAAAACCCTAACTTTCGACCTCGATGTCCAAAAATTGTATTCTATATACTGATGGAAAGCTAAAAAGATAAGATATAACTCTCCAGAAGACAATTTTGACTAATTTAGCTTAAATTAGTTCAATTTTCCCTCTAAAGTTGGCATACAATTTCTACTCCTAGGGAAGACTTGGATTTTCGAATTGTGCAACCACCAAAGAAACATGCACACAAACATGGGGAACTTTTCAGTTCTAAACTCATTACCAACACAACAAAAGCTCATACATATCTTTAATTAAAATTTTACATTCTAAACAAGGGCTTAACACCAAAATACAACATATAGGGATGCTCGATGTTTACATGCTTATGAAACTATCCAAAATTTGCTTGAACTAACTTAGTTACAAAAGTTACTAATATTTTGTAGTTTTCAATGCCTTGCAAGGATTTCTAACCTTTTTGTTCTACACCTGATGAGGGAATAGTGGGGTGAGCAACACAGCTCAGTGACTAATATATTTATAGTCATTGGCAATTGACCAAGGTCAAGCATATGTACATGTATAAAAAAATCTATATATATGAATTCAACAATTTAATCATTCATTAATTTAGCTCCAAACTCGTAACATATAACACTCAAAATGATTCATACTTAGCAATTCAATTATGCAATGCACAACAAATGGCTTGAGAGTTCCGTAAAACGAAACAGAGAAACCGAAGTTTACTTCATGAATAAAACGAGTCTGATTTCTCAGGATCTCGTGGCCTCAAACGGGCAGCTGGAAGAAGGCTATGGGTCAACGTGCACGTGACTAACGAAACGGATATTACTCTTGCCCAAACAAAGTACATATTAATTTCATGCTCAAAACTTTTTATCAAATGCTTTCATACTTTTCATGCTCTTTCCTTTCTTTTCATTTGATTCAAAATGTTATAATCTCTTTCAAGGTATAACATAATTTCAAAGCATCATGCATTTCCAATCAATCATAACAATTCAAACAAGTCCATTTCAAGATTTAACATGCACACTCGTACATAGATAAGAATTTTCTCAATCACACAGTAACTATAAATACATTACCCGTCTAATTAGCTTGCGGAAATCCAAGTCAAGCTTGCCTTTCCCTTTACTCTTAGGTAGGATTCTCTTGGTTTCCTAAAGCAATGAAGGTTTCATTCAAAACAACATTCCAATAAAATTTATAACTTCAAAATAAGGAAGATCACAAAATTTCTACAAACATAAATTTAACTCAAATTTAACCTACCCATAACCCATCTAGGTTAGAAAACCTAGGGCCTAGTTTAGAAATCCATAAAAATCCATCTAGGGTTTCTCTTCTTTCTTCCTACTCAACTCATCTCTCTATCAAATCCCTTTTGTTTTTCTAATAAGCAAGAAGAAAGATGATACTTACCTTAGGTTTAGCCTAAATTTTTTTCTTTCTCCTTCTTTCTTCTTTTTCCCTAACTTCCACGCACTCTTCTTTCTTTTCTCCTCTCTTCCCACGACTTTCTCTTTGGTTCTCACGGCACTCCTCTCTTCTTCTTCTAATTTAAGACAACTTATATGGGCTTTCTTCTCATTTTTCCCTCCATTAGTAAGTCTCTTCCAAGTTTGCCCCTTCTTTCATTTATTCTAAGTCTACTAACTCTCTTAACCCATAAACACCATATTAATTCCAATTTAATTCTATCATTTCATTCTAAATTCTAATTTCTATTCATACTTGCTAATTTACTATCCCAACTCTAAAAAAAATGAAACAAATAATCTCCTCCTTTACAGAATTTCGTACTCGAAATTCTTACCTGAGACATTGAAGAGGTGTGGATACTTCTCCTTTATGGCCTCCAAGGGTTCCCAAGTGGCCTCTTCCTAGAATAGTTCTTCCACAGAACTTTAACCAGCTTCACAGTCTTGTTTCTCAAAACTTTTTTCCTTTGAATCTAAAATCTCCATTGGTTGCTTCTCATAAGTCAAATCCTTCCTTAACTTAACCTCTGAAGGATGAACTATGTGTGAAGGATTAGACCGGTACCTCCTCAACATCGATACATGGAACATATTATGGATCTTATAGAACTCTGGTGGCAAAGCTAACTTACAGGCTAAAGGCCTAATCTTCTCAAGGATCTCATATAGGCCTATGTATCTGGGACTAAACTTGCCCTTCTTACCAAATCTCAAAACTCCTTTCCATGGAGAAGCTCTAAGAAACACTTTGTCTCCAGCTTCAAATTTCATCTCTTTTTATATGCATCCGCGTAGCTCTTTATTCTGTCTTGAGCTATTTTTAGTCTCTGTTTCACCAATTTAATCTTATCAGCTGTAACTTGCACCAACTCAGCTCCTAAAAGCCTCCTTTTACCATTTTCATCCCAACAAATAGGAGTTCTATACCTCCTACCATACAAAGCCTCATAAGGTGCCATCTAAATTTACGAGTGATAGGAATTATAATAGGCGAACTCAATCAAAGGCAAATGATCATACCATGAGTCTTTGAAGTCCATAACACAAGCTCTTAATATTGCCTCTAATGTCCGGATTGTTCTCTTCGATTGTCCATTAGTCTGTAGATGGAAAGCCGTACTAAAATGTAACTTGGTTCCCAAAGCCTCCTGTAAGCTTTACCAGAATCTGGAGGTGAACATGGGATTTCTATCTGAAACTATAGAGCTTGGAATCTCATGAAATCTGATTATTTCATCCACATATTTCTTGGCCAAAGCATTCAAAGAATTTGTCTGCTTAATTGGCAAGAAATGTACGGGCTTAATTGGCAAGAACTCAAAGTGGCCATACCGTGTTCTAAAAGCACTCTTTGACACATCTGGCTCCCTTATCCTTAACTGATGGTAACTTGATCTCAAATCTATCTTTGAAAAGACCCTTGCCCCTTGTAACTGATCAAACAAGTCATCTATGCATGGAAGCAGATATCTATTCTTAATGGAGACATGGTTAAACTTCTTATAGTCTACACACATTCGTAATGATCTATCTTTCTTCTTCAGAAAAAGGATTGGAGCTCCCCAAGGTGAAGAGCTCGGCCTAATTGAACCTTTCTCTAACAAATCTTCTAATTGCTCCTTAAGCTCCGTCAATTTCGCCGAAATTGACATTGTGCCTGGAAGAAGCTCAATGGAAAATTCAATTTCCCTAGGTGACGGTAGTCTTGGTAACTCCTTGGGAAAGACATCCGGGAATTTCATGACCACTGGTATATCTTCTAACTTCCCTCTATTTGCCTTTGTGTCTACCACATAAGCCAAAAATGCCTCACATCCTTTCCTTATCATTTTCTCTACCATCAAGGCCAAAATAACTCTAGGCAGGCTTGCTTTTCTATCTCCCTCAAACATCACTTTTCTTCCATTATTCAACTCGAACTCCACTGTCTTCTGTTTGCAATCTAAGTTGGCATTATACTTCTCTAAAGTGTCCATACCCAAAATCATGTCTAATCCTCCCATTTTCAATGGCATTAGATTTACCATTAATTGTCTTCTACCAATACATATCTCACAATCTTTATAAACTTGACTGATAATAATATACTGGCCGATTGGAGTACTCACCATCAAGGGAGTATCCAATGAGCTCAAATCCCTACCATACGCAGTTCTACCCAATGAAACAAAAGAGTGGGTAGAGCTCGGATCAATTAAAACAACAACATCAGCATCAAATAATTTAACCATATCAGTTACAACTTCTGGAGCGGTCTCTCCATCCTCCCATGTCATTGCAAACACTCTAGCTGGTGCTTACCCTCTTAGTCTTCCTGGAGGATTCACCCTCCTTACTGCATCGAAGTTGCCTACTTTAGTTACAGTCTTGTGCCCCATTGTCTCAGTTCTCTTTGAAGATGGCATTTGAGTCTTCTCCTGTCTTGCATGCTGAGGGCACTCTCTAGCCATGTACCCTTTTTTCCCGTAGTTAAAGCATGCTCCAGTCAATCGCTAACACTCCCCTCTATGGTGGGGATGGACGACCTATCTCCCCTTCCCCTTCTGCTGCCTCCTGCTATAGAGGCTTGATGAGAAACAGTAAAGGCTCTCATCGGTTTAAACCTGCTCGCGCCACTGCTCCTCTCCTCATACTGTACAGGGAAAGTCCTAGTACTTCTCTCAAGCATAGAAGTACCACCTCCCCTCTTGAACTGTTCTATCCCCTTTCTCTTTTTGTTCACGACACTCTTTATATTCTCAATGTTCTACACCCTCAAGGCTGCTTCAACCAGCTGTTGAAAATCACAAAACTTCTGCACCACCACTTTCTTTCTAATAGCTAGATGCAGTCCCAATTCAAACCTACGGTACTTAGCCACCTCACTCATCATTAACTCAACAACATATCGGCCAACTGTGTAAATCGACACTCATATTCGCTCACCGTCATTTCCCTCTGGGTGAGACTCAGAAACTCTTTCTGCTTCTGTTGAACATATACCTCAGACAGGTACTTCTTCTTAAACACTGTTAAGAAATCCTTCCATGCAAGCACTGACAGTCTCATCTGGCTCCCTGGCACACTCTCTCACCAATACAGAGCATCCCCTTGAAGTAGGCTAGCAGCATACACAACCTTCTCCTCATCCTCACGATCCATCTGATCCAGTATTCTCTCGGTCTTTCTCAACTAAATCTCAGCTTCTTTTGGATCCGTTGTCCCATAGAAATCCACTGTCCCGTACTTCCTAAGCTTGTCAAACTGCTTCCCCTTTTTGACTACGGTCGGAGTAAAAGATTGTGGCATCTGAGCTATGGCTTGAGCAAAGGCCTAAGCAAATACCTGAAACATCATCGGATCTAATGGAGCAGGCACTTACTCCTGTGGATGAGGGGACTGTCGCGTCTATGATCGATCAGGCTCACTACTAGGCCCTACAGAAGCCTCAACATTCCCTGGGACTACAGACTCATCAGTACTCTCCTCCCTTGGCGGAGAGTCAGGTGCAATCGATCCTTGCAATACTCCTTGTGTCCTTTTACGAGGTGGCATCTTACTCCTTCAATGAAAACACTATCTTGTAGCTTACATTTTATTTTAGTCTTATGCTTTAGCAAAGGCCTGAGCAAATACCTAAAACATCCTCGGATCTAATGGAGCAGGCATTTGCTCTTGTGAAAAAGGGGACTCCTGCGTCTGTAATCGATCGAGCTTACTATTGGGCCCTACAGAAGCCTCAACATTTCCTGGGGCTATAGACTCATCAGTACTCTCCTCCCTTAGCAGAAAGTCAGGTGCAATCGATCCTTGTAATATACCTCGTGTCTTTCTACGAGGTGGCATCTTACTCCTTCAATGAAAACATTATCTATTAGTTTACATTTTATTTTAGTCTTAATTCCTACATATATGCATGACATGCATGTCACTTAATGCAATTCAATCAATTCACTGTGCAACAAACAATCATATAACATAACAATTCATCCTACTATGCATTCTAAGCCTAGGAAAAACCTAAGCTCTGATACCAAACAATGCTGGCCCCCGCTTCCAGACCCCAGCATTTAGAGCCATATCATAAACTGAAACGATACTTGTCCTTGACCCTATTGAACTTGTTTAGAGACAAAAGGCATAACTTCCTCTGTAGATGTCAAGTTAAACAATTCCTTAGGCTGTTTAAAATATGACTTCAAGATCTCCAACTTTCATGAAGATATCGAAGACAATTTCTATCGTCTGAAGGGTCAAAAATGGAACAGATGGTAGGGTCAGACGAAACCCAACGAGAAAGCAGACGAATTGGGAAAATTGCTATAACTTTCCCTATAAGTATTATACTAGGGTGTTCTCGGGATGGTTTGAAAATAGACTTCAAGATCTACAACTTTCATGAAGACCTTGAAGACAAACTCTATCATCTGGAGGGTTAAAATTAGACCAAATGATACAGATGAACAATAGAGCAGACGAACGGAAGAAGGCAAATGAATGCCACGAAGCAGACGAATGGAAGAAGGCAGACGAATGCCACGAAGCAGACGAATGGAAGAAGGCAGACGAATGCCACGAAGCAGACGAATAGAAGAAAGCAGACGAAAGGAAAAAGGCAGACGAAAGCCAAAAGGCAAATGAATGCCACGAAGCAGATGAATGGAAGAAAACAAACGAATGTCAAAAGGCAGACGAATGCCACGAAGCAGACAAATGGAAGAAGGCAGACGAATGCCACGAAGCAGACGAATGCCAAAAGGCAAACGAATGCCAAAAGGCAAACAAATTCCACGAAACAGACAAATAGAAGAAGGCAGACGAATGCCACGAAGCAGACAAATGGAAGAAGGCAGATGAATTGATCAACTTAAGATGAAGCAAAGTCTTAAGACGAAATGACATCATCACAGGTGGTACAACGTCATCACAGACGAATCGTCTTTACAGACGATACAACTTTACCGACAAATCATCCTCCCTTCTAAGGACCCTAACTTTCGACCACGATGTCCAAAAATTGTATTCTATATACCAATGGAAAGCTAAAAAGATAAGATATAACTCTCCAAAAGACAATTTTGACTAATTTAGCATAAATTAGTCAAATTTTCCCTTTGAAGTCGGCACACAATTTTTACTCCTAGGGAAGACTTGGATTTTCGAATTGTGCAACCAGCAAAGAAACATGCACACACATATGGGGAACTTTTCAGTTCTAAACTCATTACCAACACAACAGAAGCTCATACATATATTTAATTTAAATTTTACATTCTAAACAAAGGCTTAACACCAAAATATAACATATAGGGATGCTGATGTTTACATGCTTATGAAGCTATCCAAAATTTGCTCGAACTAACTTAGTTATAAAAGTTACTAATATCTTTGGAGTGTTTTAACGTTACCAAAACAACGTCATTTGGTTTTAAACCAAACTACGCCACTTTCTTCAAGTTAATGACGTTCAACCGTAAGCAAACAGCGACGTATGGGTTGGAAATTTATCGACAAAATTTTTCGTCTCTAATATTCCATCGGTAAAGTCAAAACTTCATTATTCTGCCATCAATTCCCGCCTTATTTGTCGACAGTATTGTTCCGTTACTAAATTATATTTTCCCATCTAAATTTTTTACAGACAAATAAAAACTATCGGTAATTTACAACAACTTGTTTTTCATTGTTATATTTCTGTTGCCAAATCCTATTTTCCTGTCTTCTTGTTGCTCAATCATTCTTTTAAACACTTATGGCTCTTAAAGTATACAACTCACTTCAATACTTATATCTTCATTTGCAATCTCGTAAGAGCTTTAAAATCCACATAAAATGCAATAAACAATGGTAGACAAGTCCTTCATAGTAAGGTTCTAGTAAACAATTATTAACACCAATACTATAGTTGTAAGTACGATGGGATTAAGTATTTATAATGTTGGTCATAGTCTTTGGTTTCTTGAAACTTGCCACTTTCTTAAGTTTCAATGGAAGTCTAATGATGTTTCCCAATGCTAGCCCACTAGAGAAGAATTGTAATTTCAGTGCCCAATGGTAAAAGATGAATGTTGAACGTTGAGTGGGCAGCATATATCACTGACTTAAGGACACATAATGTTTATAATTTGGAATTAAAGTTTGTTGGATTTGTTCAGGTTATTATGTTTTTAATTTCAAATATTACGTTTAAATTTTAATTACTTATAATTTGATGCTAATTAATTATAATATTATGAGTAAATTGAAGACCATTGCTATAGAATATATTGAAATCACTCAAATGTTGTGTGTTTATTTTATAGTTACTGAGCAAGAATATATTTAATGCATGTACATAATTAGTAGTGTTTAGATATTAACATGTAGTAAATATTTATTGTTAGTGTATGCTTAGTTGTAGAATTTTGTATAAACTTAATGTCGTTATGTATGTTATGTATTGTATAGTATGTTAATGGAATGCCGAACGACGAACATTAATATAAAATTTCTAACGTAAATGACATTTCTACAAGAACGTGATGAATCTAAATGACATTTATAAAGGAAGGTTGAGGAATGTCCCAAATGAAAGATTTGTCTAAATTGGCAATGAATTGAGAGTTTCAATGGAAGTTGTCGGGACTTATCACTTAATCCTAGACATTAGATATTACTGGTTTATGTAAAACCTTTTATGTACTTAGTTTATCTAGGAATTAGTTTCTTTAAAAAAACTTAATGGATTTGGATACTCATTTATTAGTGGCTGTCTCAGTTTGTATAGATATAACCACGTGATTGGTAGTAGTGTACTATGTGATAGTTTATATAAAATAAATTTTGATGTTTTTTACATTGAAACTTTATCGATTTTAATTCCAATTTTTGCATTAAACGTAGTTTGATTAATGATAGATCTACTTGTTTATGGCATAAATGTTTCGAACGCATTCCTAAAGAACAAATTGAAACATTCATAAAGAATAAAATACTTCCTAAGTTAGATTTTATTGACCTTAATTTTTGCATGGATTATATTAAAGTCACACAAACAAAATACACAATAAAGAACTGAGCCACAAGAAACACCCATCTTCTTAGAATAATTCATATTGATGTATATAGCCTATTTGATATGCCTACTTTTAATTAAAAAAAACTGTATCACTTTTACAAGTAACTATTCAAACTATAGATATGTCTATTTACTGCATGACATATCTCATATTGTAAATGTCTTGGAGGTTTATATTAATGAGGTTAAAAGATAATTAGACAAACAGGTGAAGATAGTCAAGTTTGAAAGGGATACCTGTGGTAAGTATGATAACTTGAAAGGTGTGATATTTGTGGGCGATACATAATGCCAGGCACATTACAAAAAAATGATTTGCAAAAAGCGCTTTAGTAGATAGGGTTGGGAGTATGATGTGCAATTCATCTTTATCCCTTTTTATGGACATATGCTTTAAAAACTATTATGTACTTATTGAAAAGGGTTCATAGTAAGGCAGTTATAGATAATACCTTTAAATTGTGGACTAGAATGAAACCTAATTTAAGGCACATGTCAATTTGGAGTTACTAGACAAAATTTAGGTATTATAATCCACATGAAAGGAACTATGTAAGAACATTCAGTGGTTATTGACTGTGGAATTAACAAAAGATTACAATAAAGTTGGTTATAAGTGCGTCTTTAAGACTACACCTGACTCTAACGTAGAACATTATAAGATTAAATTAGTTACTAAATAATTTACTAAAAAGATATTATTAATTATAATAAACTTTCTTACCAATTTCTAAGGACTCCATCAGAATTATTATAGCTTTTTTAGGTCATTATGATATGAAGTTGCACCAAATAGGCGTCAAAATTGTCTTTTTGAATGAGAATTTATATAAAGAAATTTTTATGGATCAACCATCAGGGTTCATAGAAGCTGAAAAGAAATACATTGTGTGTAAGCTAAATAAGTTAATATATGGAACGAGCTTCCTAATAATGGTATCATAAGTTCAATGATGCTATTGTTCCATTTGGATTGATGAAAAATAATGTTAACCGGTGTATATATCTAAAGGTTAGTAGAAATAAATTTATCTTTGTAATCTTATATGAAAGTGAAAAAGTCCCGTTTCATCAAAATAATTCAATCATTGCGATAAATAATCATAACGCTCTATAAGTTTGTACTTCAACAAATTGTTAAATTCCGCCAGTTGTAAAGAAATAAAACAATCTCTAGATCAACTCGTAACATATGAGTTACTTAATTCTAAAAAAAGAAAGCATATGAGTTACAAATTAGTTGAACAGAATCTTTCATGGGGCAAGACGAACCTCTGCCGTCCGATTAAACGATCTGAACCGAAAGATTGGGGGGTGCAAAAGGGTAGCAGGAAAATTTCGCAATAATAGGTAGCAAAAAGAGGCCCCCCTTTACCGCTCTCATCAGAAGTCAGAAAAATGATACATACACGTCCCCATCATCGGTCGTCCATTCCAAAGCTTGGCTCCACCGATTGATCATTCCGTACGATTTCATAGTTTGGCATGATTTGGCGTGTGAGATACAGCTGTGAATCGCAAGGGGGAGGTAGACCCACCTTCCCTTTTGGGCAAAGACAAACTTCCCTTCCCTCTTTAGGGTCCCTCCAGGCAATCGAGCTCCAGGCCCACTCCTCTTTCCTGTCTAATTACAGGTTAATGCCCACTTTGGTTACATTATTAAAGTCTTTAATCATTCATTTTATGTAATACGCGTTGGTTGCCATTATTTATTATTACTTACTGTCCCTTTCTTTAAAGAAAATGCTTGATTGATATTGGGGTCGTCAGACTGAAATACGAGTATTCAATTCATTAGCCTTATAATTTAACAGAAAAAAGATCTCAAAAGCCATGAGGAATCAGTAGTGTAATTTTGGGAGGATGGTAATGCTATTGCTAGCTAGCAAAGCAAACGAAAGGGTCACTTCTCATTCAACACGAGGAAAGGGATTGGGTCAGCAACGTCTGGATCAAGTAATCAGAGCTGATCGCTGACAAAGTGTGTCTCAGGGAAACTCCTCTTTCGATCCCTTTCTTCTCAATTTCCATGTCACTTACGTACATGGGAAACACTGGACATGCACTAGACACTGCAATCTTATGCAGCTCCAACCCTTTTTTTTTTTTCCTTTTTTAACTTCTAAGTTTGATCTTTTTAAGCCTTGTAACTAATTGTTATATATGATTGTCGTATCATCATTGGTTGTACCTTTTCACTGAGGATAACATATATTAAAGCAGTTTTGGTGCTTATTTGGTGATCTTTCATCGCAGACAAAAAGTGATTTATATCTATAGACCACAGAATAAATTCTCGACAATGTAAAGGTAAATTCCAGCAACAACTAATGATGCTCCTCCATATCATAAGGATTCGTTGGACGCCATACACAGATGCATAGTTAACTTGCTTCTTGTTATCTTAGACCATATAACTATGGCTGTGAGTGTTTTCTAAGTTGTAACTTCTCACAGGAGACGGGACTTACCGAGAGAGTTTTACTCGACGAAGTTGTTTACACTAGCTCGACGAATGACAGTAAATTAAATTTGACCTAAGAAGGAAGAACAGGTGCCGTTAATTCGAACGAAATAACGTTGGAGTAACTTAGGCAATCATTAGAAGGATCAAACGACAACATGCCTTTCACCTACTGTCTAATTAGAGAGAGCAACAGCCACCACCTTTAGACTTAGCATTAGCCTTAGCCTTAGCCTTAGCCTTAGTCTTAGGCTATCCAAATCCAATAAGGACAGGATCAGCAGGAACCACAACTCGGTCGGTGAAAAGGTGAAAAAGAAAGGAAAATCACTGTACATGCGTCATCTAATCAGTGCTGGCCCTTGTTAACCTTCCTCGTGTAATGCTTTCCCATTTGTCTGCCTCTCATTGGTCCTTCACGCCTACGTATGTTCTTACACATACCCTAAGCTAATCTCTCTCTGTACCTGCAAGGGAAAGAGTTTGAGATAGTGATAATAGAGTGATGAAAGTTGCGGTAGACTCGGATCCTGTCTCCCGAAGAACAAAGTTCCTCCTTGGTCCAATTGATGTTTGTTTTTCTCTTTTTATTTCAACCCAAAACACGCATACATAGTCTTAACTTCTCTCTCTCTCTTTATATCTATCTATATATCTTTGATCTACAAAACGTAGCCGTAAGAGAGACCTAGAAATGGGTGACCACCAGTACGGCTTTTCGGATCTTCGGCAACTGGTGGCCGGAAGAACCCATTTTCAGGGAAGCCCACAAGCCACAGAACCAATCTTTGGCAATCTTGCACCACAAAGGCATCACCATTATGATTCCATCATGGTTGGCGAAGTTGTGTTACCTAGTGGTTTTGTCAAGCTTGGTCATGATCATTACTGCACTAATTTTACTACAGCTACTACCACCACGACAACGACTATAAGTGGTGGTACCGTTGGTACCAGTAGTCCATCAGGAGCTGGTTTACTCTATGGAGCAGAAATGGATAGTAGTGGATGGATGGGAAGTAATGATGGCAATAATAGTAGATGGCCGAGGCAAGAGACCCTCACTCTTCTTGAGATCAGATCTAGGCTTGATTCCAGGTTCAAGGAGGCCAATCAAAAAGGTCCACTTTGGGATGAGGTTTCTAGGTACATTTCAACTCTATTATTGCACGAAAACCATCAGTGTATTTCGTTTTTGTTTTTCCTATAATGACTAGCTTCCACTTCTTGCACACGCGTCATGAATAGCAAAACCCTAATTGGTCGTTTGAGATTTGATATAAAAATTCTCTCTCTCTATCTCGCTCTCTTCTTCGCAGAACTGAGTCGATCCGCATGTTTAGTTTTTCTGAGTTTAATGCTTGAAAATTACAAAAGCATCCAACTGAACCAACAAAGAGACTCGGGTGTTCTTTTTCTTTTGGCCATTTATTGGCTTAATTCTGTGCAAAAGTAGTTCTTCCCATAAATAACCATTAGCCACTTAATGTTTTTCTGTGATGGAATAATTTGATTTTACCACCAAGTTCTCTCCATAACCACATCTCTTGCGTTCTCTAAGGCTACCATCTTAGCAACAAACTTGGCATCTTGAAATTATGAAAGCTATGTCTTTGATGCAACCGATAAAGGAATGCTCTTTTTTCTCAAATTTGTGGTGCTTTCAGTCCAGAAGCCGTGATCAAGGAGGATGAAACAATGATAACTGATAATGGAACTACACCATGAGGACACACTTTTGTTTCAACCTCGCGTAGACTTATCATACAATCTTCTACAAGATCCACGTTATGGGAACTTAAATATTAAATGCATTTGCAAGTCAGCTTTTAGTGCTCAAGTGCTTGTGGACATTTGAGTTATAGTTTGCTTTGAAATAATGAGCAACATATTGAATTTATTTCAACATATTTGTTTTTCCCTCCTAACTTTGGCTTTCTGTCTTGATATAGGATTATGGCTGAGGAACATGGTTACCAGAGGAGTGGCAGAAAGTGTAAAGAGAAATTCGAGAACTTGTACAAATACTATAAGAAAACCAAGGAAGGTAAAGCTGGAAGACAAGATGGTAAACACTATAGGTTCTTTCGCCAACTTGAAGCCCTCTATGGAGAAACAGGCAATCCAGCTTCTACCTCAGAAACCAATTTTGTTAACAACCCTCCCCATCTCCAAGCACGAAGCAACACGATCAACCAAGAAAGTCAAGAGCTTTTGCAGGAAAACAAGCTCAGCGAGAGTCTAAGTTTCTCCAACACGACTGAATTTGAAACATCGTCTTCGGAGAACAATGATGATGATCTTTCTGCTATTGCCTCCATGATGAACAGGTCGAAGAATCGCAAACAGAAGGGGACAAATGAGAGTCAAAGTTACGATGTGACTAAGAAGCCGTGGAAAGCAAAAGTGAAGAACTTTGTGGACTCACAAATGAGGAAGCTGTTTGAGACACAAGAGGCTTGGATGGAGAGAATGCTCAAGACCATTGAGGATAGGGAAAATGAGAGAATGTCAAGAGAAGAAGAGTGGATGAGGAAGGAAGTGGCTCGATTTGATAGGGAGCATGAATTCTGGGCCAAAGAGAGACAATGGTTCGAAGCTAGAGATGCTGCCCTAATGAAGACCTTGAAAAAGCATACAGGAAAAGATCTACAGCTGTCACTTTCCATGGATCAATTTGCAGTATCAAGCTACAGCAAGAGCCAAGAGACTAAGAAAACTAGCGATGGTGATGAGACTACTAACATTAGATGGACTGAACCCGAGATTATAAGTATAATACAGTTGAGAACCGCCATGGAAACAAAATTTCAGGAAAGAGGGTATTCAAGAGAAGGTTTGTGGGAGGAGATAGCTGCATATATGGGAAGTCTGGGGTATCATCGAAGTGTGAATGAGTGCAAGGAGAAATGGGAGACTATGAATATCTACTTCAACATGACAGAAGAGTGTAACAAGAAGCGCAGAGAGGATATGAAAACTGACAATTTATTTGGGGAACTTGAGAGCTATACTGGTCAAGAACTTGAAAAACAAAGACTTGAGAGCACTAACAATTCGTCTTTTGATCATCGTGCTGGTAGCTTCCAAGTTGGTAGGAATGAAGGAGAGACTTGTGGGAAAAGTGTGGTTTGAAGCTGGCTAATAAGGAGAACATGCACACTTAGCTGATCTAATTAACACATGCAAAGATGATATGAAATGCTTGTCATTTGTTGGCGTGTGTAGATGTAACTTGTGGAGAAGGTAACACTTACTGCGGTATCAGTTTTTGACCATCGGGTTGGGGTTTGTTTGAATGTGTAAGTACAACTGAATGGGAGTTGAGTCGTCATCAAAACTAAAAAGCCTTCCACAGTTCGTAACAATAAAAGGCAAAAAGGCCGAGCTTTTCTTCAAAAAACAGTACCGAGACATGGATTTGGGCTTTTGATTTAAAAGTAGCTGATTTTTATTGTTCTTGGACTTCATCAACACATGAATGAATTAATGTTAATGGGACGCAAATTTTAATTTCAATTACCAACTTTCTTGCGTCTTTGTTGACCCATAGAACCCAATTTTTGCTGACTTCATTCTTATTTTTTAATGAAAGATGGTCTCACAGTACTCGTCGTTTTGTTGTCCAATTCTTCTTCTTCTCCTCGTGATTGACCAACGTTCACGTGGTTTCTTTCTCATCGAAATGTTGATAACATGTGCTCAAAAAAAATGTTGATAACATCATTTCTCACACCTTTTGGGTCTCTTAACCTATGACTCAACCAGTGCAATTACTCCTCCGGTAAGTACGCTCCCGTGAAATCTGTCGCTGGAATTCTCGCCAACCCAAGCTTCTTGTTGTTTGAAGACGTCTTTAGTAAACTTCAAGCGTTAGAAAACCCTCGTGCATGGGCATATCCATCACAAGATTTTTCCAAGAAGGGTAGCTATTATCTTCCATCTTCGTAAAGAAACAGCTGAGTGGATCATTTTTGACGAAGACAAAAACGTTCTTTTTCACTAATCTCCGGTTAATCCTTAAGTCTCCATAGGATATGACCGCGACTTCGAGGGTGTGGTGGTACTTTTCGTATTGTTAAATATTGGCACTTCGGTTCTAAATCATCGGCAGTTTTTGGTGGAATGAAATCAGCCGAGATTATAAAATAAAATCTTTAGTTGTTATTTTATTTTCAGTTGTAACAATCCAGATTTTGGGCATCAAACTAAGATAGAAATTGCTTCTTATTCTATATAAATAGCTTATTGTAAATGAGGAAAAAATATCAGAAAACTTTCTCCCTGCTCTTCTTTTTGTAAACGAGGAAAAAATATCAACCTTGGCTGAATGGTGAGAGGCGTCCATTTAAAGTGGAATAAAACTTTGAGGTCATAGGTTCGAGTCGTGGTCTCACCCATGACCAAAGAGGACAATACCAATTTGTGTTGGATGCCGCAGTATAACCCGCAAACACACGCCGCAGTATAACCTGCAAACACACGTCGCGGCATAACCCGCAAATACCTTCGGGTGGGGTGTGAGGTCCAACAAAGTATGTGGCTGAGTGTTTAGTTTTCCAACAAAACAAATACTAAGCGATGTCTTTGGCTAGGTTGTTACAACCTTTACCAATTCCAAATCATATATGGGAGGACCTTTCTTTAGACTTCATTAAAGGACTACCTAAATCTGATGGTTTTACAGCAATCCTAGTGGTAGTAGATAAACTGAGTAAATATGCTCATTTTCTTCCTCTAAAGCATCCCTTTAATGCAAAATTTGTTCCAACACTCTTTGTAAAAGACATTATCAGGTTGTATGGTATTCCAAAGTCATTAGTCTTCGATCGCGATAAGGTATTCTTAAGTCACTTTTGGGAAGAAGTCTTCAGATTATAAGGCACCAAACTACGCCGAAGTACAGCTTATCACCCTCAAACCAATGGCCAAATATAAGTGGTTAATCGATGCTTAGAAACTTATCTTCGTTGCTTTTCCAACGAGAATCCTCGAACATGGAACCAATGGTTGGCTTGGGCTGAGTATTGATGCAATACAACATACCATGAATCCACTATGATGACTTCCTTTCGATTTGTCTATAGTTGTGATCCACCACTGCTGATCAAGTTTAGAGACCAATCAACCAGATTTGATGACTTGGAAAAACATTTGCAAGCTAGAGATGTTCTCTTGGATGAATTAAAACATCACCTTTCACAGGCCCAAGCAAGGATGAAATTTGATGTGGATAAGCATAGGTGAGACCCCCATTTTTTTGTTGGAGACCTTGTTTTCCTCAAATTGCACCTATATTGCATGTGTTACCTCTCTAGAAGACTGAACGAAAAACTATCCTCGAAGTTTTTTAGACCTTATCATATTTTAGAAAGAGTTAGACAAGTGGCTTACAAATTAGATCTTCCTCCCTCACCGTCCCTGCATCCTATTTTCCATATTTCCCAGTTGAAGAGGGCCCTTGGCACCCACCAATAAGTGCAGCCACTTCCACCACAACTTAGCTCGGATTTAGAGTGACTGGTAGAACTTGAAGACATTTTGCAAATCAGAGTTTCAGCACGTACCACGAAAGTATTGGTTAAGTGGAAAATACTGTCAGCATTTGAAGCAACTTGGGAGGCTTATGATGTGATGCGAACGCAATTTTCAGCCTTCCACTTTAAGGGTAAGGTGACTTTAAGTACTTATATGCCTCCCATTCGACTCACCTGTACCAGGAGACACAAGAAAGAGTGACAGTTGGCGTGATCTAGCAGTTACAAATGGTAAGTAGCTGAATGAGTTTCTTATAATCAGTTAGAAAATGTTACTTAATAGGACATACGTTGTAATGATAAGGTATCGAGATATTTGGAATTGTAGGAGAGTGGGCCCTCTCGAATTAGCTCCTTGTTACTTTTTCTTCTATCCTTTTTTTCATTTAATTATGGAAAACACTACTCTTGAAGGAATGCAAGAATGATAACTTGCATATTAAACTGTTGAGAGTAGGAAATAGAGAGATTGTTTTATTATTGAAATCTGGAACCACCAACGTGTTGCAAATGACATTTAAGTAGATTTCAGCACTTAATTGGAAGCAAAAATTCTACAATTAGGAAAGAAAATACTCAACCTGTTTGGCTGGTAGGAAAGTAAAATAAATTTGGAATATGATTCCTCGAAAAATAAATCTATAGAAAGTAAAAATATTCACATGTTTAGATACTTATAAGAATTTTAATAGGAAAGTTGAGTTGATTCTTATTATAATGTTTGGTATGTAACAATATTTCATGGAATATAACTTAATTTTGACTTGTGTTTTCAATTATATCCCTACAAACCGAATAAAAATTGAAATCGTTAAATAAGAAAAAATATGAACCTAAAGATTATCGATTGAAACTTCTGAGCAAAAATATTCAAAATCCTACTAACGGAAAAACAATAAGAATAGTTGAAGACAATATTATGAATACCGATACGTATTAGACCAAAACTGGTACAAAATTAAGAGTGGGTCATATCAGGTTTAAATACTGGTTAGGTACCGGCTCGTTTCGGATAGTACCAGCCAAATACCGTTCGATATCGGAAATTTTAAAAAATAAAGAGACTTTTTACAAAAATTTTTAAAAAATAAAATTTCCCTCTT
>JAOTAZ010000220.1:18456913-18468404 GCA_025629785.1 Erythroxylum oxycarpum | reverse complement strand
ATTTATGTTGCATTGATAAATATGTGTGAGTAAATTTTTCTTTTCGGTTAAGGTTATGATTGATATTGGATTAGGATAATTTTTGTGGTATTGATTTTTTCTTGATTAAATGCATATTTAGTCTTAATTTAGCTTGATCACCTAGATTAAGACCTTAGATGATTGAATGTCACAACCAATGGGTTTTAATTTTTCGAAAAATTAATCAAGCGATATACTTGAGACTAAAGTGTAAACCAACCTTAGGATCTTGTGTGAGGATACCTAGGATTAATGAACTTAATTTTAGGCTTCTTGTATTTAATGTATTTTATTCCGAATTATCTATGAACCAATTGGTAATTTGGATTTAAAAAAGAATGAATTTCCATGAACATTAGGTTTGACTTGCTTAAGTGAAGTATTTCCTAAATCAATTCACCGTTATAATTTTATTTTTAGTGTCCAATCTAATTGAAATCTGATACCTTAACCGATTTTTGTCATTTGATTAAATCTAGTTTTTTTAATTGATACCTTGCAATTTTCATATTTCTTTGATTTGCTTACTTTATTTTATTTTATTTTCAAATCAATCAATTCTTGATCGTCTGAGTAATTTTTTCATCGTTTAATTTAATTGTCTTGCGTATTGAATTTTCCTTGGATACGATATCCAGTTTTTACCAATTTATATTACTTGTCGACGCGGTACGCTTGCCTCTAATTGGTCTAGATATAATTTAATTTATATTGTTTTGTTTGGACCACAACACTTACAACCAATTGTTTTAGTTGTAGTTTAGTGACAAATTATTTAAAGGCATTCTTTATCTTGTACATGTTTAAATGTATATGATAAAGCTTATGGGATAATTGTACATTGCAAATGAAATTATAATGAGATAGATTATAATTATCAGATTCATATTACATTTATGTATTATTCCTAAATGTTCCTAGTCATTGTTTTATTAAGATTAGACATTAATAGAATGTAAAAAGACTAACACACGTTTTGTTTTTTCTTATGAAGGAAGTAGTCGATTTCATAGGCTAAAGTATAGAGATACTTAAACAAATGTGTGAGTGCTTGCTAGAGAACAAGTTCAGTTAATCGACTCGATATGAGAAATCCATTTGGAACGTTACTTATATTTCTATGGAATTCTCATTATGATAATTGTATAAGTGATCATTTGACTAGAGGTCATCAAAATTATCTTATATAGGGATTGTTATGTTTTGATATTACTTATGATCTATTTAATCATAGGTCGTTTAATCAGTAGTCATTTGATGTAGCATGAACTATATAGAGATAGTTGAGTGATTAAGATAGGATTCATCACCCTAAGGAAATTAGAGATAATGTTTCGTTGTCCTCGATTAGTATTGATTTAAGAAATCCTTGGCTAAGGTGAAATAATGCTTTGTAAATAGTTTACAAATGTCATTAATTGAATCGATAGCTAATGGTAGAGAACTAATATGAGTAGACTCAAAATAGAGTAGACATTAATTCCATGCTCTATGTCTAATTGAAACATTGTATGATGAAAGGATTGAATTATACGAAAAAATTATGCACAAAAAGGTTAGTCAAAACCACTTTGACATTCCTAAATATTTAAGTGGTCATGATGCGTTGTTAGATGCCAATATTGATATATGATTATAAATTGTTTAATTGAAAAATTCAAGATAAATTAACAGGAGTTTTAAGTTATTTAATTTTAATTATGAATTAAAATTAATTTTAGAATCATTGCCAACATATTTGAGAATCTAATGGATCTCACATATAAGATGAGTTGAAGAGAACAAAGTTAATTTAATCAAGTTAGATTTGATTGTAAAGTTTGAGAAACTTTATGATTAAATGTGAGATATTTAATAAATAATGATTAATATGAGATATTGAATCTTATATGGGCACAATTGGTATTTAATTAGAATTATTTGTAATTCTAATTAAAGTTTGATTGAAATTAGAATTTAATTTCAATTAAATTACTAAAACATCCAAAGCTTATTATAAATAGACTTAAGTTTTATGGAGCTAACACTTCTTACTTAACCCTCTTTGTAAGAGTTACAAAGTTCTCTCAACCTATTCTGTAGATACCGTTAGAGGGCGGACACTTATGCGGCTACAGTGCTTGAAACGGATCAGTTTCGAAAACAGTTCGAGGGATACAAAAAAAAGATTAAGCTTCAGAATATGGTACGAATTAATTTATTGCTTCGTTATGATTTGTGCTAGTAATTTTATAGAATTAAATAGATCTTGATTTTTGGAAAATCAAAAGTCACAAAAAAGTTTCGTGATTATTTTGCTGCGGTTAGGATCGAATTTCAACCTGATTTTCCAACATCTCCCTTCTCCGTTGACACCACTAGGAGGCTTGGAGACAAGCGCTTCGGTGAGCCTGAAGCCTTAACCACTCTTGGGGGCAAAATTGTACAGTAACTCTCAAGAATGATCAGGGAAATGTTTTCCCCAAAAAGGTAGGAGGGAAGGGCAATAAAAGGAAAATCAATAGACAGATAGTTTTATCAGAACGAATTTGCGCCTTGAATAATGTCGCTGTGACACTAGGATCATGACTTCTAGACGGGAACCTCGACTCAGATCATATAAGATCATTACTTCTAGATAGGAACCTGGACTCAGATCATCAACCTATTAGCCTTCATTTTGACCAGACATTACTTACGATCTTCTAGTCAACCTCGGAGCCCATTCCATAGACAGTTGACAACATGTATCTACATTAACTAATTACCAAGCTTTTAATCACCCGACTTATTTTAGAAGTTAAATACCACTTGAATCAAATCCTTTACTAAGTGATATATTTGGAACATATAATTCAAATATCCATAGTTCAAGTTAATTTCAAGCTTTTACTTAAGAAACAACTTCGATTTTCTTGCAAATAAGTTCATACCATAGATGAAGTTGGCCAAGAAGGGCAGGAAAAGTTGCAGAGCTACTCTTTGTGATAACAAGGAAAGACTGACATAAGCGTGCTGACGTACTTGGATCGATGGAAGGGCAATTTTACCTTCACCCACTTGAGAGAATTAACAAGTGAGGCATCACTTTTGAGTGCCGCAATGGGGAGAAACAATACGTTCAGGCTTTGATTGCAGCACTCAAAGGGGAGAAACAATACGTTCATGCTTGATTGCCAAAGAACGTATCATCTAGTGTGTGTCACTAATATCATAATGCCCGTTGACGTAGAATTAGGACTTCCAAGAAGTAATGGAATTCGGTTACAGTCTTATGTAATCGGCAACACTGTTGGTTCAGTGTGAGAATGTTCTAAATTGTAGTATGTATTCGTAACGTCAAAGTTATGAGAGAATGATGATTTCGCCACTACTACACATACCCCAAGGCTTTTTATCAGATCCCATGTCACATTTTTTTAAATCTTCTTTTAGAAGATGAAGTTCCAATTTAGAGAAGTTTCACAAAAGAAAGCTAAATTCATGAATCTCTTTCAAAGGGCCGAGCATGAAAATTTGACAGCTCAACCATGAGATTCTTATTAAAAATAGTGATGAATTCCTGTGGTAGGAAGCCCTTCAACATACTTGGAATCCCTGTTCGTTGATGATGAAATAATGATTTCACAACCCCAGCTTTGAATGCTTGATGCTTCATCTTTCTTTCAGGCCAACTATAAGACCACATGTCTAAATGCGAAACTTCTGGTGGGTGAAACTAGATTAGGCTTCATGTTCGTCATCTTGTCTCGGAACTCGGACACTTTTTAAGTCCTGAAAGGCAACTAAACTCGTGACTGGGTCCATGTAACCTGATAAAATGCTACAAGCAGAAAGTTGCTGCTAGCTCATTGATTTCGTTTACCTCGTAATTTCAGCGCGAAAGCAAGGAATGATGTTAACATACTTGTCGACCAGAATTTTTTGTGGCAAGGAGATGTTAATAGTTTCTCCAGTGCTCATTAATTATTAGAACCAGAACATGAGAGCAATATTATATACTGAGGTCAATTTGAGGTAACTAGTTTAATTCTCCGATTTCCATGTGATCAAGGTCTATCTTAAGTTCGATGTTGCTCTGTATGAAAGAAACAGCAAGGTTTGACATCTAGTTTTGCTATCTTATATATGTAATCCACCGAAATCATCAAAACAGGGAGAGTAGGAACTATGGCATTGTTCAGGAAAGAACACTGAAGAGGTTTGCTATTGCGCACAGAATGTGCATGGGATAGTCAAATACTAGGGATTAAGGAAAATCTAGCTCAAGGGGCGAATAATGGATTGAAAACGAATTTTCTGAAAAAAGTAAGAACAGAAACATCATGGTTAAACTCAAAAAAACAAGCTTCTCCTACATATCTATAAACTCAACCTCGTTTTTTATTACTTTGCTAGGTACAATGGTTGATGTAACGTCATTTTCCGGGCTGCTATTCAGATTGACCCCACCGTTGCCCGCTGAGCAAGTATGCTTTACAATTCCAGCTTCACAATACTCCTGTCAGAAGCATTACTCAAAACAACTTGTACAACAAACTTGCAGAGCGATGTGCTAGGAATACCGATCATTTTCTCGTTTACACAACAATGCAATGTCTCGCTTTACTTAATTTTGGCGTTCGCAGCATATCGAAAACCCAGTAATGGAAGTTTTGGGAAAGACGAATATTATTACATTAAGAAAGAAAGGAAATGACATAGGCGATCACAGAAAAGGGATCTCTAGAGTAACACTTCTTTCTCAAGGCTAATGCTCCTCGTTGAATAGAACTTGTTCTCTGATCAAAATGACGGACTGTACTTTCCTGAAGTTTATCCATATGGTCATTTTCTAAACATTCATTAGTATATATTTTTGCAGTGCTTCCAGTGGAAAGCACATCAAATCATATCTGAGCCAAATTTGTACTTACCAATTGCTGAACACAATGGGCTTAAACCCATAATATTCAGGCCTCATAATGCATTTTCTTCTGACCCACTTGCAAGAACGCCCAAATACTGGCTATACTAGAATATAGGGGCTCTCAAAAACAAAATAACATACACGTTCAGAAATTATGTTCGGAAAAAAAGAATACGATATTTCTAACCTCATAATGACTATCTTTGACATAGGACGCTATCTTCTCATATTTTCCTGCACACATTGCTCAAAGAATTTCAATGAAGTTTAGCAACTGGGCATCTATGGTAGCTTGCCAGGCCATGCTTTGTAAGAATCTGAAGGTATTCAATGGACAGGAAAAAGGTGGATAAACGCAAATGGAAGGAAAGCCAGACACTAATTCCTGCCACAAGAGGGCTGCTCTGAAATAAACTATTGATATCCAAACAAATACCAGGAAAGAGAACCAGGTAAAACTCATTTGGTAAGAACAAAGGACTAATGCCACACAACATGCCAATAGTGAAAATCAGTGAATCCACAACCAAGCATCAAGCAAAAGTGAATCATGATAAAGGTGTGCAGGTGAAAAACTTGACCACATTAGGAGTCATGCAATGTACAAAACTTTGAAATCTTTACAATTCAGATGATGCACTTTGATTGGGAGTACAAGGAATACGAGATAATCTACAAATTGGTCCAGAAAGAATATCTTCCAGCGCTGAAGGTGATCCATCACTGCAGATATTGTTGAAAACCACAGTGTTTGGGTTTCCAGTGAATGATTGCCTTATTGATTTTAGGGCATTGAAGCGACCATCTTTGTAGAAAGATTCCAATTCATCAACAACCTATATTACAACTATAAAATCATAAATCTGGAAGAATGAATGTGGAGAACGATGAATCTTTAAAAGCATTGAAAGATCCTCTTCAATGAATGCTGTCATTTTTAGTTTTTTTCCCAAAAAGAAAACAATGACAGAGATTAAATAACTTATACAAGGTATTACAAAAATTTTGGATGAATTAAAGTTGATTTTTCCCTTTATCCGCAGCTCTTCATTTTGTAAAATCTCTAGAGTATTCTAAAATAAGGTCTGTATCAGTCAAAATGCTAAAAGATTACCAAGAAGGAGACTGAAGATATGTCAATGGCCTTCAAGTGAACAAGCTCCAAAAGTCTCTCAGGTGTAGAAACAAGAAACTCAGGTTCACATTTCTTCAAACTACAAGGAAGGCAGAAACTTTTTGTGAGAAATATAAAGGAGAACAGATATCAATTCAGCTATTTATCCGAACAAGCTGAAATAGCATGTTCACAAAATGCACTGATCCAATGGTTCCTGCATATATCCAAATAAATATGCAAACAATCACATGCACAACATTCAGAAATTTATACAGAAAGGTTAGAATATGTGTAAGAATAAGCAGTCACACACAGTGAGAATGGGCAGAAGAGAGTAATTCGGAGAATATGGTCCCAGTTACCCTTGAATCTGATAATCTAAGGATGCACCGGCATGTAAACTGACAGTATGTATGCCAAAAGCTTTCAGCGGTTTGCAGACCATACGCACCTAGTATAATATAGGAGCAAAAGAATGAGAAAACTAAATATGCACAATATTGCATTGCCAACCAAAACAGATGGAGATATTTTAAAAAAATTATGTAAAGGAAAAATAAAATAAAGAAATAACAAACCTTGGCAGCTTTTTCTTGGGATGGGACAAGGAAAAGAAGAAATGGAGTGGCAAATGATAATCCTTCTTTCTCCTTTCTTGCTATTGTATCAGCTGCAGTAGAAACCATCCATGCGATTTGCTTGATTGTACAGGAAGATCCACTTGTCTCCAATAAATCTCCTCCAGTTGAGTAACATTGCAAGAAATCCACTCCCCATGGTTCAGCATACAGAGGCCTATATTCCTCCTCACTATAGTTTCCCTCACCCCGCAATTCCTTTTCTATCTCATTCAAGCACATGATAAGAAACCTCGAGGGGCAATCCAAGATTTCAGAGGCCTTTCTTTTTTGATCTCGTCCACCATTCTTTCCATTCAGTGGAGTACCTGTGCTTCCCGAATCAGCAGGGTTCTTAAAGCCTGTTTTATGCTCAACCCTCAGATTCATAGGCTTGTTATCTTTATGCTCCAGGTGATTCAACCCTCCCTCATTACCACTAACAAATTCTTTCCTTGGAACAATTTTTTTTCCCTTCACTGGGATCTTAGCATCCTTCTTCGATTCACTCCCTCTAAAATCTTTTTTACCATGATTATCATTAAACGGATCCTCTGGAGTGGGAAGACTAAAGCACATCCCCTGTTCATCACATGTGAACAAATGCCAAGCACCTTTCCATCTTAGGCAAACAAAGCTCGGAAAACACAACAGTAACCGTACATGCAGACAAATTAAGGAAAAAGAAAAGGAAAACAATAGCCATCTTCTTCACGTCAAATTCTCTTAAATTCAAAATTCTTATCATCTATACCCTCACTCACGATTAAAAATACAGAAAAAATCAGATATAAAGCATGGGAAAGAGGCTGTCCTTAGTAGAACTCGTAAAGAAAACGAATTGCCAACAAAGCGCAACGCTTAAATTTGCTTCTTTATTTATGGTATAGGTATACCTGGCACTTGCGGCGTTTCCCAGACAGACGACGCTTCTTGGCGGCGATTATGGAAGCAACACGAGCAGACACACTCGATTTGTCCTGGTTCATTCTCCTTCTTCTCGCTTTGTTCTTCTTCCTGGTCACTGCATCTTCTCCTTTTGCCATTATCAACTTCAAAGTTCAAATGTTTTTAACCAACACCAACACAGAGGGGTTTCTGGACTGGAAACACTGAGTCGGCGGGTTTAGCAGGCTGCAAAGGCAAAGCAAACATCGAGAAGGGTGTTGAGCCTATTATGGACATTTTGCAAACAGTGGGCAGAGTGGTCATTTGAAGACATGGTAAGCCGCAATTGCTCTACTTTGCGAGTATTAATTATGTTATGTTTGGGTGATTTCAAGTTTCTTCATTTGGGCCTTCCAGGGCTATCTGAGGTTCGGAGTGAGTCCTGCATGAGGCTTGACTTCTGACAGGCCCACTTTAGCTTACAAACTTTTTCTTGCCTCTTTCGAACAAAATGGGAAAAAGTGTAAATTAAATGTCAATATTTTTTTATCAAAATACAAGTTAGAACTTAATCATTTTGAAGTGGTCAAAATAAATCTTAACCTTTATAAGACGTTCAATATAAATATTAAATGTACAAAAAATTATATATAACTAAGTTCTTGTTTGTTTGTGTCTTGTTAGTACTTACTAAATATATATTTTGTTTTTTTTAATTTGATATATAAGTTATACTATGTCATAGGATGCCACTTACCTAAAGGATTCACATGTCATATTTAAGTTTTTTTTATTTTAAAATTTTAATCAATATTAATTTAATTACAATTAACTATGATTAACTAATTAACTTAATTATAATTTAATTAACTTAAATTCTCCAAAAATTGAGAAAATATATGAAGAATCATAGTTCCTTAAAGCTTGGAATCCCCTCCATGTGAATGATATCCTTAACTATCTAAATGTTTTAGGTTTGGACACTGAAGTCATGTTCTTGTTTCCTTTTTCTTATGTCTTTTACTTATTTTCTGTGACTCGACAAAAAAAAGAAGAAATGAGGGCTTAAAAAAACAAAAAAATCATGGGAAATTTGTCACTTGAATTTGTGACTGACTACTTTTACAGTTTTCTAGTCCAAATTGAATGTTTGAGTTAAAATATTTTTTATTCGGTAAAAGGTCTAATTTGCTTTTTAACATATTGCAAAATGTCTAAGTTAGCCCTATTGTGATCTATGGTACGAATTCACCCCTTTACATATACAAAAGAGATCAATTCTTCCCAAAAAGAGTCATTATGTGAACTTGCTACTAGATAAGGGGTTTATAAGGTCGAGTTCGTCACCTTGGGAATCACCGGTTTTGTTTGTCAAGAAGAAGGATGGAACATGGCAGATGTGTATTGATTATCGGAGACTCAACAAGGTGATCATTAAGAACAAGTATCCTCTGCCGCACATAGATGATTTGTTTGACCAGCTGCAGGGAGCAAGGGTCTTTTCTAAGATTGATCTCAGGTCAGGCTATCATCAGCTCAGAATCAAGGAGTCTAATGTAAGCAAGGCTGCCTTCAGGACACGATATGGACATTATGATTTCTTAGTCATGCCTTATGGATTAACCAATGCTCCATCTACTTTTATAAATTTTATGAATAGGTTTCCTTAAGGAATATCTAGATCAGTTTGTCATAGTGTTTATCTATGACATTCTAGTATATTCCAAGAGTGAAGGGAAACATGAGGAGCATCTCAGGATTGTGTTGCAGACTTGAAGGGTGAGGGATTTTTATGCCAAATTCAGCAAATGTAAGTTTTGGTTTCATAAAGTGATATTCCTTGGGCATGTGATTTCGAAAGATGGGGCCCATATTGATCAAAGGAAGGTTGAAGTAGTAATAAATTGGCTTACACCCAAGACAGTGATAAAGGTGAGGAGTTTTATGAGTTTGGCAAGATATTATAGTAGATTTGTTGAGAGATTCTCTATGATAGCTGCTCCGATGAATAAGTTATTAAAGAAGAATCATAAATTTGTCTGGAGGGAGGAATATCAGAAAAGCTTCGAAGAACTCAAGCGCAAATTAACAAGTGCTCTAGTTTTGATTTTTCCTACTGGAGATAAGGGTTAGATAATACATGGTGATGCTTCGAAAAAGGGTTTAGGTTGTGTTTTGATGCAAGAAGATAAGGTAATAGCTTATGCTTCTCGACAACTAAAGCCTTATGAACTGAATTACCTGACCCACGATCTGGAGTTAGTAGCAATAGTTTTTGTCCTGAAGATTTGGAGACATTATCTGTATGGGGTTCAAACGAAGATTTTCACCAATCATAAAATCTTAAGTATTTATTGAACCAAAAGGAATTGAATTTGAGACAAAGAAAGTGGATTGAGTTGCTCAAGGATTATGATTTGATGATTGAGTATCATCCTGCAAAGGCGAATATAGTGGCGGATGCCTTAAGTAGAAAATCATCAATAGCCCATGTTTGGACAGATTATTTGCCTTTGTTGGAACAGATGGCCAAGCTTAGGATAAGTTTGAAACAAAAGGAACCTGAATGTATTGTTGCCACTTTCAAAGTGAGACCGATACTCACGGAGAAAGTTAAAGAGTTACAGGTACAGGATGCAGAATTAAGCAATTTTCGAGAAGAAATTCAGAATGGCAAGAAGTCGGAAGTGGTAATGAAGGATGATGGACTTATGGTTGTAGGAAATAGACTTTGTATCCCAAATGTCAAGGAAGTAAAGGATGAAATACTGAATGAGGCACATCTGTGCACGCATGTAACATCTCACCCTCAATTGAAAGGGTAAAATGGTAAATTGGCATAAGATGGATTAGATTGAGAGTACATAAGAGTGATCATGCATAATAGGATTGGTACACAGTCACTATTGTGCACAAGAAATTACTGGACATGCAT
This sequence comes from Erythroxylum oxycarpum, assembly GCA_025629785.1. NCBI lineage: Eukaryota > Viridiplantae > Streptophyta > Magnoliopsida > Malpighiales > Erythroxylaceae > Erythroxylum > Erythroxylum oxycarpum. The sequence goes on along the minus strand of JAOTAZ010000220.1, from coordinate 18,457,938 downwards.
ACATGACATTCCCGGTTCATGTTCCTAAGGCAATTTTATTGGGATTAATATGGTTAATGGGTTTGAAAAATTATTCCGAGTGCGCCATAAATTGTTTTCTATTTTAAGGGATTTTTAAGAATTTTTTTGGAATTTTCCGGAGAAAATTCCCGGACCAGAAAATCGCCAATTGACGAAACGATCGATTTTCGGTAGCGAAAATTTCTACCCAATGACACTGTACTATTGGGTATATTATTTTGGGATTGAAATTAGGGTCATTTGAGTTGATTGGGTTCATTTTTGATCAGGATTATAAAATGAATTAGTTGACTTTTCTTTTAAAGTTTTGACCAATTAGATTTTGCCACCAAAAGCTTCATTTAATGCTTACTTATCCTATGTCTTCAAGTTGCTCTTGCTGCTACGGTTGTGTCTTGTAATTGCATAAAAAGAACTAGTTTTTGCTTACATTTCATAAAGTCATCCGAAAACCACCCTCCTTTCAAAGCCCTTCATCGTTTTCTCTCCAATTTCTCTTCCTATTTGCTATTCTCCTTCAATTGCATACAAGCATCATCTTCTTATCATGATGATGGTCATGTGTGGTGTGGAGGAATAGAGGAGTTAGTGCAATAATTGGAAAGGTGAAGAATTATTGTTGGAAGCTTGAAATAGGTAAGTTCTTTACTTATTATTGTTTTAATGATGTTTTTAGCATGAATTTAATGCCATGGTAGGTAAAAGCATTGAATGGGAGTTAGAGTGTATTTATGATGATTCTTGATGCATTAAATGAATGACAATTATGGTTGGAATTAATGGGTACAAGCTTAGGTTTTAGTAGAAATGATGAAGGAGTAGGAATGATTGTTTTTAACTTGAATTGTGATTACATATTGATGATTGATGTTACTTGGGAATTTCGAATTAAGTGCTGCAATTTTTAGTTATTAGCCCTAGTACATTTATGAATGGTATAAGAACTGATTTGTGTTATTTGGATGCTTAATGATGTGTTAAAGGCATTGGAAATGAGAGAACTA
>JAOTAZ010000220.1:18419292-18431190 GCA_025629785.1 Erythroxylum oxycarpum | reverse complement strand
AAAATTGACTCTCTTAGGGATTTAATTAGAACTCAATTTCTTCATACAACTTGTAGCCTTATGTCTCTAATTTAATCTAAATCAAGAATCATCTCATTTGGATAAATAGAGATCAAATTATGGCTAAAACACCAAAACATACTCCATGAACATTTTCCAGCTTTTAACTTCTAATATTCCACATTTAATCCATCTTGTATCTAAACCATACTTTCCATTTCATTTCAATTTCATGAATTCTTCTTTCTTTATACATGAATAATCATGAACAATTCCTCAATTAATCAAAAAGAATCGGGGCCCAACAATTGCTAGCATCGCACATGATCTTGAACAGAAGATCCCAATTTGGTGGCTAAAAAATAAGCATGCATGTTAATAGTACCTTAAGTTTGTCAAAAACTTCCTTACAATCCTTTCCAAAATCAAATGGATTGTCTTTTATAACAACTTTGGTAATGGTATGACAATCTTGGTAAAATCTTTAATAAACCTATGGTAAAATCTTGCATATTCAAGAAAAGATTGAACTTTCCTAACATTTGTACAGGAAGGTAATTTCACAATTAAATCCACTTTTTGCTTTATCAACTTCTATAACCCTGGATGAAATCAAATGCCCGAAAACAATGTCTTAAATGGATAAAAAATTAAAGGGGCTAATTGCCTGTCAGTTAAATGTCACATTACTGACATGACATTATGTTTATATTTTTTAGATAGAAAGTGAGCTTAAATTGATACAAAAAAAGTGGGTCTAATAGTCACTTGATAGTGGGAGGCCACTGTTTATGCAGTCACACTTGCCACATGGCAATTAGGCTCATATTTATATATTTTAGGCAAGTGGAGCCCACTTATTTACAAAATAAAAAATAAGAGCGGATTAACATTGGTGTTGTTGTTAACCCCATCAAATTTTTTATTCAGTTAAGATTTGTTTTTGAATGTTTTGAAAATATCAAGGTTCAATTTGAACGTTTTAAAATGTAAAGATCTATTCTATATTATGTTATAAATGTTGAAATTCAAATGCACTTTTAGTCTTTCTTTATATCAAAAAGTTTTCACGTTAATCTCATGTCTCATTATTTGGTTGAATTTTCTTTATTTATTATTATTCATGATCATGCGTTAGTCTTGAGATATTTGGTTGGTACTCATAAGCTGTTTAATTTACATATTTAATATTTGTTCCAAAAGTTTCAACAATAGAATAGGAGGAAGAATGCTTCAGGCTATTCATTGGTCTTTCAAGCTCTTAAAAAGAAAAAATAGTCGCAAAAAAAGAAGAATTGAGCTCCAAGAAGAAAATCATAAAATTCAAAGTTGAGACGTCTAACACACAGTTTTAACTAGAAAAAGTTGAATAGTAATGGAGCTCCGCAATCGTGATTGAAGAGCTTGATACGTGCATTGATACTGAGGTGAAGACTGTAGCTATCATATCAGAAACAGTGGTGGTTAAGTTTGTCATTGACTAAACCAACATATTTCACATACCAAAGTATACTACGAAAGCATCATTTAACAAAATCCTTCACCATCCTCAGCTGGCGACTGATGGGCATCAGGAGATTGCTTATCATCATCTGATGCCTTTTTGCCTCTCTCCTTCCATCGTGCCCATACCCACTTCAAGATGATGAACCCTCCAAGAGCATAAACCTGATAGTGCACCAAGTAGCTTCACTGTTAGAGAATATAATTATGGTTGAAGTTTTACATTCAAACCTGGGAACACAGAGAGGGTGAAGTGATACTTCAAATGCCACATTCACATACTCTTCAAGCAAACGTGAGTAATTAGCAAGGCCGGGCTCAGTGTTTTGGCAGAGAAAAGCAAGAGAAGGAAATGCCTTACACACTCTTAATGACTTTGTCACGAGAAAAGGGGAATCAAGAAGCCAAAAGTTACAAATAGTTAAAGAAGTACTCAAATTTTGCCGCATGCACTGGTCCACCTAGTTCGAAATGACAATTTTAGTCTTGTTTGGATATAAAGTGATTGATTTGTTAAATTTTCGGTTAAAGCATTTGGTATCCGATGCCACACGGATAATTAAGTTAAGTTGGGTCATATAAGCGACAAAGCTCTTCTTTATAAGTGCAGCTCCATTTTTAAGATTCGAAACCGAGAACTTGGTTAAGGTTGTTAAATTTTAATACGACAATATTATTGAAGGTCGATAGAAAGTTCTGTTTCCTACGCAACCTCTCACATCCAATAAAACCAAACTGATCCAATCAAACATTGACGTATACGTATCCTATTATAATCGCCGATGGGGGTGTGTATCAGGATAGAATGTTAAAACTTTTAACATAGTATTATAAATTGGAACGGATCTTCTGTCCATTTTTTTTATGGCTGTTATAAATGTTACGTAAATAAATAGTTGAGATTTAAAATAACAGAAAATAATAAAAAGGACAAAAGATCATTACAGTTATAAATTATGCTAATTGACCGCAAGAAGAATGATAATTATAATGGAAAAGAACACAAAACAACCATAGAATTCTGATAGCACAACGGAGAATGCAACTTACCGGGAGAAGGATTAAGGGATGCGAAATCTTTGCTGGCTCTTCAACCTCAAGCTTCAGTGGAGGAGGGGTTTCCGGTTTAGGCTCTGCAAACCTCACCCTTCCCGGTTTATGGCTTGTGTTTCGTTTGGCTTCCTCGTTGCTAGTAGCCTGAGGGTCTGGTTTCGGTTGGAAAAATGGAGGAAACTTGAAGTCAATTTTTGGTAGGAGAGAAAACAAGTTGTTCCGCGCTTCTGGTTCCTCTTCCTTATTGCTTCTGATTCTGGAGGTATCCACCATGGTTGGAAGGCACGCAGGTTTGATTATTTGGATGAAGAAAAATAAAAATAATTGATGCGTGGGTTGATGTAAGAAGCTCAAAGTGAGGAACTATGGGTTTCTTGAATGTGGTAGACTGCACGAAGCAAGTGTTTTATACTGGAAAGTGTTGGCTTTCTTTCTAAATAAACTCGTGCTGACCCTACTTTGTAGATAAATGTAGAAAGGACTTCAAAACATATCCTTGTCAAGTGCTGTAATAACAAATAACAATTCAAGTTTGAAACGCTTCCCAATAAATGTAGAAAGGACTTACAAAACAGTTCAAGAACAATCCAAAAACTGGTTACTCCCTTTCTGTTGCACACTTTACATCGCTACCAGCATCAGAGACATACCAGCATCAGGTGATGTCTCTATGTTACATACTTTTATACAGTTGTCAACACCAGGTAAAAGCTCTCTATGTTGCATATTCTATACAGTTGCTAGTAACGAGTTGTTGCGGGAGGAACTCAAATAGTCATTGAATCTTAGCTTCCCAAGTTAACAACAGCCCAACAACAACCTTATTTTGAATCACTTGTTCTGAAAGAATCTTAATTCTTTTTCAACATCTCCCAGCCTCATTTTCTCATCTCTCCAGGTTTCTGGGAAACTATATAATTCGCCATTTGCGTTACATTTCTAATGCATTCAAAAGAAGGCCAAGTATGAAGAGGTCTGTTTATTAAGAGCAACAAATGAGTAGTGCAGCTAAAGTTGACTGATCTGTGATGCAGCTTTTAACCTTTCTGTTTAACGTATTTGTTATAGCAGGATAAGGACAATGCATTCTGATTGTGGTTTGATTTACTACTTACTATTGAACCATTTAACGGGAAAGCTAGTTTGTGAAGCGCATATACGTATCACGCTTGCAGCTTAAAATCACTTGCACATATAAGCAACAATGATCACCTGTAAAGAACTTTTAATTGTGTTACCAAATATCTTTCAAGGATGCCACAAAGATCACCCTACATGGAGTCTTTACATATAAGTTCCAATCCATTGTGGTGCCCAGTAAAAATCGTTTTTAAGGTGCTTCCCACGGGTGCACGATCATACTAAAGCGCCTCTGAAAACCTCAAATCTGCTGGACCAGGACCTAAAATTCCTTTCTGTTCACTTATCTTGCCTAGTCCAAGAGGAGGTGGCTCCAGGATTCCACTCTTTTCCTCCTCTCTCCACACAGTTCCTTGCCACTCCCTCTGCAAATATCCAAAAAAAAAAAAGGGTGAACTTTGGGCGATAACCAAGAAAGTCCATCATACTCATTTGATACTGAGAGCACGTTCTTTCCAAATTAAAGAAGAGCACATAATTGGAGGAGACTAATAATCAAAACACCGAATTATGCAGTCTTAAGCTAAATTAGTTAAGTAATTGCCTCATCATAAGTGTAAGTGTCATCCTGCAATAATGGGGTCGCAAGAGGGGGAGCAACATCTGGGTTGGGCTTCTGGAATATAAATGTAGTATACAGACCTGCAAGATGGGAATATTAAAAGATAAAGAAAGAGTTTTAAGTGCCAAGCAGAAACTGCACGCCATAAAAGATAAATAATGCAGCACCTAGCACATCATATGATCGAGGAAGAAGTCTCCCTTTGGCATCGACGAGGTTTGCACCCAAATTCATCAAAATGCCTGCAAATTGCATTCTTGAAACAAAGGCAATATCATTACGGTTTGTTAGACATCCAAGTGAAGAAAACGGAGTGGTGAATCCTAAATGCCTAAAACGTTTTGCCTCAGTCCTATGTTTTCAAAATGTAAAGTTAAATTCAAGTACCTGTATTTTTTATTATAAAAAAAAAATCAAGTACCTGTTATCATCATAAAACTCTGTCAAATTCTGAATCTCCACATACTCCAGACCAGCTTCCCTGGCCAACCTAGGCAAACATACAGTTTGGAACCATCAGGCCGCATGAAAAGTCAACACAAATAAAACACCATATTGCATACAAAACTCAATCAATTTTCTTATTTAATTAAGCCAACTGATAATAAGTTCAGATAAAAAAGCAACCTGATCAAGCTAGGAAAATGAACCAAGCAATGGGTTTCTGTAGACATATCATGAGCAAATTTTAACTGGTATTTCTTTCCAAACAATGGGAACCTGACTTCAATAAAAGAGAACAAGTGAGAACAAAATAATTTAAAAATTTTGAACCAACTGTATGAACTAAGATGCATACATACTTCTCTTCCTCAACTTCAAAGGTGATCATGTAGCTTTCTGATCGAACGCAATTGGGAACGATGTTTGGTTTCATGCCACCACTTCTATTGTGGTATGCTTCAACATTCTTCTGATACTTAGCCCTACATGGCCATGATGTCATTAGTACAATTGAGAATTCTCCTTTATTAAGTCTCCGTCTGTAACCATGAATCTATTGAAAGCTAATTGAAGATCAAATATATACAAGCCTATCACAAACATGTCTCAAAGACAAGATACACATACCAGGACCCACACTTAAAACATAAAGGAAACCATAACTATTGAACACAAACATTAAAAAAATGTGTCCGCTTTATGGATTCTCCGAAAAGTCTATGGCACATTGCTATATATCATTCACTAATACAATACAGATGTGTATGTGCATTCGTATGTGTGTGTGTGTGTGTGTGTGTGTGTGTTTAATATAGAGAGACAGAGAGTAGAGGCCATGATCGTTACACCTCTGTTCTTTTACTAGAGGACTCAAACCAACTACCATGCAACAGAGTGTCAGTTTAGGCCTGAAGATTGCTTAAATTGCATCATTACTTAAAGTGATGACTGAACTAAAAACTTCAAAACAGAACCATCCTCATACAAGTATTAAATACTACAAGGATAATATGTAATAAGCCATCATCAGAATCTGATGCAAATTCTCAAGTCCAGAAATGCAAAGTCCAACATAGAAATGAAGCTAGCAAATGCAGAAGAAATAGGAAATATCATTCCTAAGTCATTATTCATACCATATGGTAGATGAGTCAGGAGTAATACCAAAAAAGTAACCCCCAGGTTTAAGCAATGACGACACATTATGCAGGAGTTTTCTTGCACTCTCTTCAGTTTCAAAACACAACTGCAAACAAAGTTGAGATGTCAAAATCTCAAGGACAATAATGCCGAAATAGATTAATGCATTCATCACCTTTTCCCCATAAGAAAAGGGGAAATTATCTGATAAAAAGGAAAAGAAATGGAGAATGATGTGTCAGAAATAGATTAGGAACCTGCAAGTTCTGTAAGCAGCAGACTATATCAGCATGATTAGTCTTCTCCTTGAGATGCAATTCAAAATTTTCCTGTACAAGCAAATTATCGCAAGCAAACTTTCAGAAAACAACGTAGGCTCCTAAGGCAATCAAATCATATCCAGAAAGTAGAAACTCATGTCATGACATAAAGCATAGCCCATAATTCGTGTCTTAGTGCCAATTGAACCCATTGTAAAGTAGTGCCCACAATTTAAGCATCAAGAAAACCCATAAGCAGAATATTGGAAGATTCAGGTACCAGAGTATGAGAATTACAAATGAAGCTATTATCGGCATATGTGTAACGCAAGCATGATTAGATCACAAAATTCGTATATTACATAGTCGACATGAACATTCGAATTGAACAGGCGTTAAAAGACCACCATTACTAGCTTCTCTAATGTGAAGGATAACCCTCCATTCGTTTCAGCATAACCCATGATGAACGACAAAAGAGTGCCTAAAGGGGGAGGCATAATTAAATAGACAAGTTGTGCAAAAGACGTAGAAGCTCACAGAGCAAGGGTCAGCTTCGAAGAAATCAGCAGTGCAGTTTTTTCTCTGACTCTCCCATGCTTCCTTCATCTCACTTACTCCAGATGACGATACATCTACATCCAAAACAACAGTCTTTAAATCGTTTCTCCCAACAACAAATAGAGACGAAAAACGAAGACAAAGAAGAAGAAAGAAATATAAACGAAAAAGGTTGCCAGAAGCGACCTTTTCTCAAAAGAAAATATACACATCGTACCGATTCCAATAAAGTGACCAATTTGAGCAGATTCCCATTTGTCGGCGTCAGCTCCAACTCCACAGTACAAATCACAAACCTTCATTGAAACCAAATCAAAGCCAAACCCTTAATAGCCACATAAATGCACACAAACTATAGACTGTTTGATAACCAGCGTAGACAAAGAAACGGAGAAGAGCAGAGACAGTGGCATAGGGGTGAGCGAAAATCTTGATAAGAGCTAACTTGGCAAATTCGTAGAGACGATGGTGAGTAGATTCCGTTCTCGTCGGCATCACAAATGCGCTCATCGACTTGTCAGATCTTCAAGAACTCTAGGTAAAAGTAAAACCCAACAAGAAGCCAAGTGACAGTGTAACTTGTTTCGGACTTTGGTCCCTCAAGTTCGCAGCAAAGCTTCCAGGTTTTAATTTTAAGACAAAACAAAAGAGCACACCTTTACATAAAAGGCTGCGGGTGTACAACGAAAATATAGTAGAATTATGCAAATGTTCTACTTCCACCAGATATTTTATTAAGTAAATCGGATTTTATCTGCTCCTAGAAGGGTATAAAAGAGGCCCAAAACCCAATAGCTTAGAAAGTTAAAAACTTTTTAACTTGTGAAGGAGATGAACCCACTAGAAGCATCACAAAGCGAGAGTCTGGTTGAAGCGGCGTTAAGGGTTCTTAATACGCCGGATCCTTTTGAGAAGGCGAGGCTTGGCGACTCCGTCGCGTCTCAATGGTTGCAAGGAACCATTTCTCATTCCTACAATCCTTCGAGGGAGTTCCCTGTACCTGATCGTCCCGCTAGACTTACCAATGTATTTTTCTATTTTTCGTTACTGAACATTCTTTTTTTGTGTTAATTAGGCCTTTGATATAAATAATGGAAAAGAATACTTAGGCCTTTGATATAATGCTTGAGATTTAACGTTGTGAGTGTGCAGCTTATGTTGGTGGCACCAAGCTTAATGCCAAAGCTGGGAAAAGCTGGTAGCTTGCAGAGCAGGCAGGCCATTGTCCATAGCCTTGTGCACACTGAAAGTTGGGCTATTGATTTGTCTTGGGTACTCAGCTGACTCTTGGACAAATTTGTTTATGCCGCTATAGTTGGCCATTGATAGTCGTGTAATTATCCGGCATATGGTGTTTTGAGTTTAACATTGTCAATCCAATGATACTTTAGGATATAATTGCTCGATTCGGTAAGCAAGAGGCCATGCCAAGAGAGTTCTTCACTGATTTTGTAAAGGTGGCCCAAGACGAGGGCAGACACTTCACTCTTCTTGCTAAAAGGTTGGAGGAAATGGGCTGTTCTTATGGAGCACTACCTGCTCATGATGGTCTATGGGACTCGGCTATTGCTACGTCCAAGGACTTGTTGGCTCGTTTGGCTATAGAGCATTGTGTTCACGAGGTGCATTTCTTCCCCTTGGCTAATTTTCCGATTTGTTCACCTAGAGTACGATTGCACACCATCATCTGGAAAAGCGGTCACCTTCGACGGAGCTTGAACGAGTCTCAATAGTAAAATACTGTTAATTGGGATTACAATATCTTGCAGAAACTCTTACTTTGACCCGGGTGGAAAAATAGAGTGCTTACTGAAAGCATTTTTGCAGCATCTGATTTAGAATCCCATATCCGAGTTTGCGAGTTAGGTTCGTTTGGTTATATAAAAATTCAGTTCTTCTACATGATAGAAAATTTGGTGGGTTTCTATGCAGGCTAGGGGATTGGACGTGATGCCTACCACCATCTATCGATTTCGGAATGGTGGTGACAATGAGACGGCTGATTTACTGGAGAGAGTGGTTTACCCAGAAGAAATCACCCTTTGTGCTGCTGGGGTGAAGTGGTTCAAGTATCTTTGCTTGAGGACCACCAGAGATCCAGCTTTGACCATTGGAAGCGAAATCATGATGGAGGATAATGAAGAGATGATCAAGAAATTTGGCACTATAGTGAGGGAATATTTCAGAGGACCATTGAAGCCACCATTTAACGACGAAGCAAGGATAGCTGCTGGTTTTGGACCTGAATGGTATGAGCCACTTGCTGACAAAGACATGATACATCAGAAAAGCCGATGATGAATTGCTTCTAAAGATAAGATTCCGGAGGACAGAAATTTTTATTCATAGCTTTGCTGTGGACCGTGGCATGTACCCATTTTTCATCTAAAGCTTTTGTTTTGCCAAATTCTACCGTTGTGTCGACTGACGTTTTTGTTAGGACCCGTCAGCTCATCGATGTCTAATGTTTTTACTTTATACATTTTGGAGTTAATAAAGAATGGATATTAACGTTCGTGAGTTAATTAAGCATAACGCATTGCCTTCATTATTCTTAGCCATCAAAATGTTGATTTAGCTTTTGCTATTGCCTAATATCTTTAGCTTATTAAAGGCTTTTTGTCACAAGGATGTTTTTAGGCCAGAAAGATGCCTTCATATCTCTCAAAATCCATCAAAGAGGTTATGTGCATTGTGATGAAAATCACGTCATTCTTCGATGATCTACACACAGAACAAACAATGAATTAAAGACAAAAAGAAGCATGTGAAGGTGACTGAAGGAGATGTTGAAGAGAGAAGGTGGAGTAATATTCTTGAAGCTTCTTACAGCTGAAGTCAAAAGCCTAAGTGACTTAAGTCACTCCCACGTGATTCATTCAATCAGAAGCAAATAGTTCTAAGCAATGTCGTTTTACATAAGCCAAAATACAGTCGTTTAATGCACCAGAAGCTACACTAAAGAGACAATCTTATTACATGCTAGAAGACAAAAATGCACAAGTCGCAGAAGACTCTGAAGCAAATTAAAGAGGCAGATACAAAACGCACAGTATAGAAGGATACATTTAATGAATCACGTGAAAAGCACATGAGGAGAGCTGACTCAACCTACCTCATCCGTGATAAGGGAATATTTCATCCATAGTACCAATCACATGCGCCTCATTATTTGTATAATAACTACTTGTACGAGCATACTGTTTGTTATACTTGTAAATATCTCTGCTGTACAATCTCTCTCTTTCCAATCATTTTCACTCATCTGTGTATATATTCTCGACACACAAGATTAATAAAGTGAGCTATCTTTTCCATCTTCGTCTTCTCTATATGGTATCAGAGCCATAAAGGCTCCAATGAGCACCTCCTTCTTCGATCCACTCTTTCTGTCAAAATGGCTTCTTCAACCTCAACCTCACTAGACATTTTTCCCTCCCAGACCATCCCTTCCAACGCATCATCTGGTGAACTTGTTGCCATAAATGTCACTTCTCTCATGCCCATTAAACTCAACCTCACAACTATGTCGCCTGGGTCAAACAGATGGAGTTATGGCCTTCAAGGATACATCACTGGCTCCATTTCACCACCCTCTCCCATCTGTCTCGTTGACAATAAAGAAATAGAAAATTCAGGTTACATTCATTGGTTCCAACAAGACCAGCTCCTCTTGTTGGCTATTTTAGGCTCTTGTGATAATGATGCTCGCTCCATCATCTAACAAGCCACCTCTTCCCGTGAAGCTTGGACCCAGCTTCGCACTGCCTTTACCAATCGTTCTTGGTCTCGTGTACTCCATCTCAAGGAGAAACTCTCCACCATGTCTAAAGGCATCGCCTCTGTTTCGAAGTACCTCAGGTCAATTAAAGTTATTGCTGATGAATTGTCCCTTATTAGTTATCCTCTCGATGATGTCGATCTTGTGCTCTATTGCTTATCTGGTCTAGGACCAAACTTTAAGGACATCACCACTGTCCTACGAGCACACCCCTCACCCCTGTCTTACGACCAGATTTATGAATAGCTCCTTAACTATGAACTTCAACTACAAAAAGATGACAAACCTTCCGATAACATCCTATCTGCTCAATATGTTCACAAACGTTCTTCACTCGACAGTAATCGGTTGAAACTTTCTGCTCAGGGAACCCAACCCAAATCCAACCCTTTTTCGACCCAATCCACCTTTAAATGCAACTATGTCTGTCAGTGGTGTGAAAAACGTGGTCACATTGCCAAGTTTTGCTTTAAAATCGATAACAATCCCAATGTCACTCATCATTCTCCTTCATTTAATATAAAACCCACTGCTCACGCTATTAACATGCCAGCCTTGCAAGATCCCTGGCTAGTGGATTCCAACATCACTAATGATTTTTCCAATCTTTCTCTTACCACTGAATATCCAGGTTCGGATCATCTTCATGTTGCCAATGGTAATACCCTCCCTATATCCCACACCAGTGCTGCTAATTTACACTTTTCTCGCACATCACTTACATTACCAAACGTCCTTTATGTTCCACAAATTAATCAGAAGTTATTATCAGTTTCTCAACTTTTTCACCATCATAATGGTTCTGTTGAATTTTTTCCCTCTTGTTTCAAGGTGAAAGCTCTGGGAACAGGAACGACACTGCTTCAAGGACCAAATGACAACCATGTTTACAAACTCTACTCCTCTCCACCCCACGCCTTTGTTGTGAACTCCACCCTCTCTCCTACATGTTGGCATCACCATCTTGGGCATCCTGGTTCTCGCACTCTTCAACAAGTTCTCTCTGCTCATCACCTGTCCTCTTCTCGCATCACCTCCCCCTCCTGCACTACCTGTCTTCAGAATAAAAGTCACAAACTACCATTTTTTAGTCCAGTCTTAGCAGTAAACGTCCTTTAAAACTTTTATATGCTAATGTATGGGGACCTATGCCCTTTCCTTCTATTGACAATTTTCGCTATTACGTTATACTAAGAAGCACGGACACGGACACGGACACGGGACATGACACGGACACGGACACAGGGACACACCAAATTTTAAAATTTGGTGGACATGGATACGACGTATATACATATTATAAAATTTAGAATTATGAAAAAAAATTCATAATTCATAATTCAAGACTTCCAAAAATTCAGAATCTAAAAAAACATGGAACATATATTTCATTAAGCAATTTGTCTACAATATCCAAAAGTAGAATTAGTCATTCACATGGGTATTTTCAACAA
>JAOTAZ010000220.1:18400417-18411894 GCA_025629785.1 Erythroxylum oxycarpum | reverse complement strand
AAATTTCACTTTTACCTTGTTATAGTTGCAACTTGCAAAGACCAACTCGATAGCACTTACCTGGGCAATGTCATTATAAAACAAAAATCTTGTTAATTTATTAACGATACGTCATAATAACCTAATAAAAAGCCATTTTCCAATATTTCTAACTTCACAAGGTGTTAAATAATTTTAAACAGTAAAATCATCAAATAAGAATGTAACTTTTGTTATTAATAAAATATCATATATTTTATTTAGGGTTTGATGAAAGCAAGTGTAGAGGGTAATGTTCCCAAAACCAGTGTTTTTCAGGAGCTCAGAACTTTCATTTTTATATTATATTGTAGAATAGACATGGTGGAAAGAAATTCTCATTAATTGCTTGTAAGATGATGAACAAGCCGTGCAACAAGTGTCCCCTGTAACCCTGAAACCAGAACTTAAAATTATGCATTCATACAGAAAGTGTTACGACAAGGGGAAAAGGACAAAAGCACAACAGCCAGAAGACCGCTACAAATTCAGTTTTAGGCAAGAAATAATGGTCGAAGGAGGGCTGAGCGGGCAGCTTTACAGCTTGAAGTTGAATTTGTGAATTGGATCTCTTTCAGAATATAGGCAATCCTTGGCTAATCTGGAGGTGTTAAACGGTATATCACTGGTTCTGAAGACTCTCAATTGCTTTTTTCCACTGCCATGCTCTCTGTTTTGCATCTTCGAACGACATCACCTTCTTTGGCTGAACCAGTATAGATATGGAAAAGAATTACATATAAGCAATCATCCACAGCTACACTTCCATGGTAAAAATATTGTACTCAAAAATGGTAGAACGCAATACTAAAAAAGCTTTATTTGAAACTTATGAAAATAAGAGAGAGACATTATAGCATTGCACATTGGTAGGATAGACTTCTATTTACAACATAATCTCAAAACAACTCGAAGTCCAAGAATTTGACAACTAGGTCCTAAAGATCAAACAGTTTGTAATTAAAATGAGGAAACTCATAGGCAATAGTTGAGCAAAAAATACCTACCGTACAGATCTTGAAATGAGATGGACTAGTAACTTGGATGCTGAGTTCATTGGAATTATCAGACCAGATTATGTTTCCCTTTATGACTAATTTTGACGGATCAACGTAAATTAATTTTGGCTTGTTGGTGAGTATAAGTTGCACCTTCTTGTTAGTCAATTTCTGCAGTTTCTTTACCATTGAGATCATAAGAACAGATTCATCTGGATCCAAAAATTGTTGCCTGACAACAGATACAGGTATGAATAAGCTCATGTGGATAGGTAACATATAAACCACTACTTTAGAATTCTGAAGGCATTATTCTGGCTTTAAAACATAGAAAAAAAGTTACGAAAATAAAACCTTTAGAGCAAACATAGAGCATAAGTTGTCAAATGTTGAGATACCATTTAGAATCAAAAGAGTCAATTGAGGCCAGCCTAGTTATATGACCCGAAGGTTCAGCGGACTGTGAGACTCCAAGACTTCCATCATTTTGTATTGCTGAGCTGTCCCCAATATGGGACAGGTTCCATGAATCATTATCGTTTTCATGATCACCGTCTTCAGAATGGGCCTGAAGAGGCAAATCAAGAGATCAGCAGATTTAACTGAAAATTAGACAGGGAAAAATGGACGGTAAAAAGTAAATCCTTCCACGTATATCCAAGCTCAATGACAGTCATACCACTTGCTCCAACGCAAGCTTTGGAGGGGTCCTTGCTCTTAAATTATTCCAATCAATGCCCTTAAAGAAAGGATGCATCTTGAGGGAAGGATAACCATCAGGTCCAGCACCCGGTCTTCTACAGGGATCTGTATCCTATATCATGATTATAAAGCAAATCAAAGACTGCAATGATGAATTCCAAAATGCGGAAAGTGGAAAAAATGGTAGCTTGGTAACTTATGCAAACCAAAGCCCTGTGGCTCATTAGGTATAAGATTACTTAAGCTGCATATCAATTCTGATGTATATCAAAATGTTAACAAGATCCAACACCCAGATTGCAAAGCATAACAAACAGACAGGTTCGTAAAATGCGTGAACTCTAATAGAAGTTACAAATCACCAACTTCCTTTTCATCATGCAGTAAAGCATAGACAACAAACACTGATTGATTAACCTAAGTCTTGGAGCAATTCCTTGAGGTTATCAGCTATTCTATAACAGAGTAGAATAACCCAAAAGTATTAGCAAAATGGAAGCATCGATCGAAAAGAATAAACTGCCAACTTTTCACACCTAATCTGCTAAAGTTTTTCTCTCTTACCAATAAGCGATCAATTAAATCTCTCGCTTCATCTGAAAAGTAACTAGGAAATCTAATGTCGCGGGCTATAATTCTTTGGAATATGAGCCATTCACTTGCATCTTTGAAAGGTGAAGTTCCAGAAAGCATCTGATACAAGGTGCAGCCAAGTGCCCAGAGGTCATTTCTGTTTAATTGGCCAAAAGAGCAAAAAGGGTTAATCCATAGAAGCAAGATATTGATAGGAACAAAAAACAATTTTAATTTACTCTCCAAGGGTATGTAGAGTTACTTGACCAGCATATTATGGATAGAAGTCTCTTACCCAAAAGTAGCTGGAGAAGAGTTCAGAACCTCTGGAGGCACATAAGCAGCAGTGCCCACAAATGTGCAAGCCTTATCATCTGGACAGGATGTCAAATGGAAACATATCGAACCCAAGACTCAATGGTATAGCCAAAAAACTTCAACTTAAAGAAATTGAAGCACTACCGGACACTGCATTTGGAAGAACAGTTATGCGGCAACCCTGCACGGGCTTCACACTTCCAAAATCAGCGATTTTGATGTGCCCTTCTGCAGTAAGTAGCAAGTTTTCTGGCTGCAGACAAGTAATTCTTAGTACTTTTTCAAATGAGTAAACAATGTGAAAATGTTCTACATGTTACCTTGATATCTCGATGAATTAATCCCATATTGTGTATGTATTCAAGAGCATCTACAACTTCTGCGGTATAGAAACGAGCTTCATCTTCAGACAACCGGCCTTTCTGCATATGTGCAGATAAACTGGAGATATGAAAATATCCAAACAAGCTAACACCACAGACCACATAGCAAGGAGAGGACAGAAGAAGTAAAGAATAGTTGTAAAAAAGTTTATATATAATTGACCTACTCTAGTTATTTGATCAAAAAGTTCTCCACCTTCACAGGATTCAAGTGCCATGTCTGCACATCAACAAGAAACGAACATCACATGTTAATGCTCATCTTCTGGTCCTGAATAAATCAAGTGAAAACCCCAAATAACAGTGAAGAATGCAAAATCAAGATATATGGCTTCAAGGAACCCACACAAGGAGAACGTATCTTGAAAAGTAAAATATAGCTTCACAACCCCAGGATGATCCAACTGATCAAGCACGATGCGCTCCAATTTCACATAAGCAGTTTTATTTTCTTTGGTGATGAATTTTTTGTCCATGATCTTTAAGGCAAATACACTCCCTGTATCCTTCTTCTTTGCCCTTACTACCTGATTTATTAATATGATTGTCAGAGAAGTAATATGCGAAGATAATTGCAAAGTCGATAAACCACAACAAAGTAATATATGAGAACCAACATCTGCACACCACGACCATTACACAACATGAAGGATATTCTACTTATGTTCTGAAAATTTGGAGCCTCCATTGTCCTTACAGATCAGGTATTATTTCCTCTTCACAATCAATTCTTCATTAACCATATAAGTGCATAAACACCTTATATACCACTACGGCATAGAGCTAAGCTCATACAAACAACCTCCCCCTTAGAGAAAATTCTCTCTGAACTCTAGCCAGCACACTTTCCTATGGTTATAATTCCCAAATGGTCAGCACAGAAATACGTTCTCCTACGTGTTCTGCGTGCGAAGAAAAAATTCAAATTTTCTATTGAATCATATCACGGCCATTATTAACTTTATGCAAGTTAATTTAAAAGGAAATATAAACTTCTTAAACTGGTACCCTGCAATTACCAACAGTCGCGTAAGTAAAAGAATCACAGACACGATATTTAATCACAGTCATCAAAAAAGAAACAAAACCCACCAAACTAACTAGCAAAGAAGGGAAGCCAACAATTAAAAGAGAGCAAATGAGGCGTTGAAACTTGAAAGACCAGACCTTAGAATAAGAACCAACACCATAGATCTTGCCGAGCTCAAAATCCTGAATGGAGAAATTCTCCTGAGGAGCCCTAAAAGCAAAGCTCTTAGATCTCAGAACATTCCCATTATTAGAAGATGTTGAAGAAGAAGAAGTGTTGTTGCTTTGGATCCTTAGCTTTGAGTCAAAATCCTTCTCCATTGCCAACATCTCTATATCTCTTTCCCTGTGATTCCTTCTCTCTAATCAAATTATGGATAATACATAACGAAAATGACAGATAAGCAACAATACCCACTTTCTCTCTCTAAGAGAAAGAGAGGAAAGAAAAACAAAAATTGCCTCCTTAGAAATCTTAGGACTGGAGTTTCCAAGTCAAAAGAGAAGGCATTGGATGAGAATGTGAGGGAAAGTTTGAGTCTATATTCTCTGAAAAAGAAAAGTGAACAAGATTCTCCTCAAAGACTAAAAATAAAAAATAAAACTTGAAAACCCGAGAAACTTAGAAATAATTGAGGAGGAAAGGGATTTGATGGAGGAGAGCTGAGTGAGATTTGGGGATTGAAGAGAAGAAGAACAATGGCACATGGAAGGAACTGACTGATGATTACCATTCATTCATTTCTTAGATTCGAGCTCTTTTATATAATTGAAATAATCTAAATTAGTTGGCAGTGGCAGATCACTCCATCTCTGTTAGCTGTTGCTTGTTCTTGTTTTTCCTTTAATGAAAAAGAACAACTTTGCCGGATAGATTGGATTGAACTGATAACAAGGAAAATCAAAGTCAAAGAATAGTAATAGCAATAACAAAGGGGGAGATAGAATTAAACAAGAAGGCATTGATTCAGTTTTACTAGAATTCAACAAGAAGGCATTGATTCAGTTTTTAGTATATCTCTGATTAATAAAGAGGCATTAGTTTTAGTAAAGCAATTCTACCAAATGAATTATATTTAATAACAAATAGTATTAATTCATGTGAGTATAGTCCCACTCCCATAAATTTTAGGTCAGGCACTTTAGTTCTGTTCTTGGTCCATCAATTCACTCTCACTCACCATCTTATTTCTCATACCATCCCTTGCCCCTGCAATAAATTATCCATCAATAATAATATTGTGCAAGTGTAGACATTAATTAGGGTTCAACATATTAAAATAAATAAATAACTGAACTGAAGATAAGCCCAATATACACTTCTAACAACAGATTAATTTAATATACATGTTGCAACAAAGCATACAAGGTAAGGGATTGCTAAACCAAAATTTACATCAACTATCAAAATCTTCACAAGGGGTCAGATGAGGTGTAGAGATGGCAGAGAAGAACACACAGCATAGATTCTAGATTCTCATAACCTCCTACTATAAATCCCACCCATCTTTTCGACCATCAAACTCCCACTTTCTACCACCTAAACTACCATACATGTCTGAAAATTGGGTCAGGCAATTACTTCTTATCCTGTAGTGCTCCTGTGTATTCCTGCTAATGGCAGCACCTGAAAACTTGGACGTGTCTATGGCCCATGCAGGTCTCACGTATTCAACAGTCTTGGATGAGCTCGCGTTTGCATATAAATAATTGAGCAGCACATCCTCACAGTTGAAAAACTTGTCAACCAGCTCCCTCCCTGCCTTGGCTCCCTCGCCCCAATACCTTTCAGAAGCTAATTTAGCGTCAATGAAAGCTGCCCCAGTAAGAATCATGTTATAACCTTTGTGAATCCGAGCATACTTCTCAGCCCTATACTTCAATGGACTTCCACTGATGAGACGGGGATAGAAGCCAACTATTCGATCTGGGTGTTGACGCCAAACATTGAAGCCACGCTCAATATCGTCACAACTCATCATAATGTCATCATCAAGCTCAAGAACAGCACGAGTGTTAATAAATGAGTCCTCCTTGAACCGATTATTCAATGAGTTCCATTCCTCAACTCTGATCCTAACTGGCACTTTTGACTCCAGTTCACTTATTTTGGGAGGCACTCCTTTGTTCCACACTACAACAATTTCTTTGACTGACGAGCACTTTGAGTAATGCCTTACATACAGCTTCAAATTCCAAAGCCGAGCATCATAGGTCATCGTCAACAACGTGAACTGAGAGTAGTGACCATTTTGAGGGTAAGCCTCTTCAGCACGATTGCCTCCATAGATATATTTGACACCTGAGCACATCAACGCAATTCCAACTACAAACAGGAAAGCCAAAACCATTCTTCCTGCCCATGTATTTGGCCTTATTTTTCCTCGCAGAGATAAAGGTGCTCTGTTTAAGCGGCTGCAAAACTTTCTCAACTTTGAAGAGAAATTCGTTGATCTTTCCCAGACGAAAGATATATCACTTCTCTTGCCAGAATAATGTGAACACCAGGTCAGAGGGATGATACACTTCACAGCTCCAAGCAATACACCCAACAACACAACAATTGCAGCAACAGCTGCAATTGAAGCACAACCAAGGATAAACCGCCATGCTGAATCTCCTGAAGGGACATGGTCTCCATCCATAACCGCAATCCACTCTCCAGAATTTAGATGCTGCACATCAAGATGGTGGTAACGAGCACCATTCCAAGCATTTCTCCCTTTCTTGGGCTCTTCAAAACCCAATGGAATTTCAACCTCTTTATAATCATCTCTTGTAAGAACTTCCACCTTGAAGACACGTACTCTTCGCCCATATGTTTCACCGCAATCTTGGCCAACACGATAAAGATTTCCATCATACACAAATGGTCGACCCCCATTCCTCGCTCCCATACTCTTGTCAACATTATGAATGGGGTTCTTTTTATGTGGTTTCCAAGGACCAAGAGGTGAGTTACTATACCAGATTTCCAGTTGTCCATTCTTTTTGGCTCCGAAGCTACTATGATCTGAACCAAAAAGCCAATATCCTCCATTGTGATTAATTATAAAGGAATCAACAAGGGGCTTTTTTATAAGAATTTTCTCCAGTGTCCACTGCAATGGAAAATCTAGTGCTCGATAAAGACGAAGATCCCCTTTCTGACTGCTCTCAGGCATCATGTATATCTGCAAGAGAGAGTACACGATAATCAGATGGAGTAAGCTTGTCATTCAACTATAATTTTCAATTGTGCACTACTGTTTTCAACTATAGTCGTAATAACTCCCTCGAGTCATAAAGTGTTATTTTCTAATGCAAAAATTGTAAAGTTAATAACAAAAAGATGAATATTTTTAACAAGATCTGCTTTGCCAAACAAACCGAGACCCCTGATGTAAAACTATCCAAGATATCTATTTTGGTACTCAGCAGTAGCAAATATAGTATATCAGCTTGCATAACTGCTATATACTGGTGGATATTGATAATTTAGAGCTGAAACAAATGCAACTGTGGTTTCATGCGGAAGAGTTTGGTCTTACTTGGCCAAGGGATTCAAAAATGTAGGGATAAGAAAGATGCCAGTCCTCATCCAAAGCAATACCCAACTGTTGCCATGATGCTCCTTTGTCAATACTTCTGGCAACTCCAATATCGCCTTGCATGGTGATTGAATTCTTTGTTTCATAAAATAGGAACAGATTATTTCCCTGAATCAAGTCAATACAAACAAAACAATGTCACTTTCGTAAAAAAATAGGGTAGTAACAAACCCTGTCACTAAAAGATGACAAGAGAGGACAAACATGTCAACTGCCTACAAAGACTCAATGTTATGGTTCACAGCTTATTTAATGCAATCAACCTCATGTGAGTGGTATTCACCTCCAGTTACAATAGTATCATTTCTAATACATTTAATATTAAGAGATCACTTGCAATTTAATAAGCATTTGCAGAAATACTAAGCATAAGCCAATAAAACTAAGGAACTCCCGTGGTCCTAAGTAGTCAACCATTTACTAAAACAGAAATGATTTTTTATTGTATCAAATTAGGCACATGTTAAATTCATAAACTAACAGTTCACCTTCATCAAACACACATCAGATCATGATGGGACTAGGTTGTCAGATACATCCCTATCAACTATGATATTAACATGAGACATCATGCAAATCTCAACCTGATTGCTGATAAGTAGAAACCATGCAATATAAAACCCACCTTATCTTTAGCAACATAAAAAAAGCTCCATTAGTGGATAGTTATCACTAAAACTGATCCGTACAAGAACAAACAACCACAAAACATTATACTATTGTAGTCCCCCTTAAAACGTTTGCTTATACTAAATTCTGCTATATTTAAAATAAAGGTGTCCACACTAATAGCTGAATGCAGCATGGAATTGCCTTTACCATTTACCTAGGGGGCATATTAGACAACTAGAAAGCACATATAGAACAAAAATAGATGGCCAATCAAGGAGAAGTTGAAACAATGACAATGAAATGTTTTCCCCCTCACAATGTATTAAGTTGACATAGTTGTCCCTCTTATATTTACATATGGTATATGATTCATATGCAACGGAAAAAGACATTCAGCAATCTCGTCCAATTCCTATTATGGTCATGGCAGCTCATCCAATGAGCCAAGTTCACTGCATGACTTGTCTGATATCTTTCTAGGTTTACATCATTTTACTAGAAAGATACTAATGTATACTTCGTAGTAATTCATTGTACAATATTACAAGAACTGCAAAATCAATAAAAGAGGAGGGAGGAGGAAAAGAAACTGAGAAGCATGTCTTGGTAAGCCCTAATCCATGCAGGTCACAAATTTGTAAAACGACTCCTTCAAATGTATATGCTAATACTCTTAAAACACAAAACCTGTAGGAGGTGAACACGCAGCCAAAATTTATAATGTCAAAGCAGAAATTTTTATCATTTAATTTATTCCTTCATCAAAACCATCGACAAAGTGATCCCAAATTTCCATAACTTAGGTTCATATTTTCACCATTCTGCAAAGCAATTGGATACTTAGTGTAACCAAACAATCACATACATGATGGAGTCTTTTCTTTCATTAGTCCATGACCCCCAGCCTTCGTTTGCAAATTAACAGTCAAATAAATGCGTACACCATGTGAACAATGATTAAAATGGTAGCAAAAGCCAACAAAGCCAACAATTTGCATCCCCAACCAATGTTACATATAAGGAAACAGTACAAGAAGATTGTGTTGCAAATAAAGAATAGTTGTATCTTATACCAAACAATTAGATGCAAAAATTTTACATTACTTTGTACCTGCAAAGGAAACAGAATCATGAAATATGGAAAAGACAAAATTCAAAATATAAAAAGTGGAAAATAGATAATTATATACCTGAACATAAAGGAAAGGATCAGCAACAAAATTACTGGGGAAGTTAGCTTCTGAAACTGAAGCACAGGTGACAACTGGGTTTGCCACCGGCCACGCCGAGCTCTCATTTCTCCACACATTAAACTGATCGCAAATCAAACCAACAGTCATATCAGGCAAAGGAACAACAAAAAGACCAACATAAATCCATAAAAAATATAGATCTTTTGTCTAATTCAACAGGCAATTGTCAGCAAATTAAGAACAAAGAGCAAACCAAGGCGATACCTAGAACACGTTTTTCTATTAAAACATTTAATTCAATGGTCTAAATATATCTGCAGGGAGTCGCATTGAAAGAGAGGATCAGACGGAAACCAGGAAAATACCAACTAAAAGTACCAAAAAATTCTCAAAACCGTCATTGTTCCAGAGAAGTAACTAGAATTAAAATCCTTAACGAAGTCAAGAGTCCCAAACATCAGAGTGTTAATCAATGTAAACGAACCAAAATGAAAGAAAATAATAATGTACATATACGAAATATTGTATTTTTCTTCGTGTAGGAATTATCGAGAACCATTTTCATCCTTCCCACGATCAGGAATTTGGAAAACCAATTTGACAGAAAATCGAAAAGAGAGAAAAAAAAAACAAAAGAAAAAGAACTTACAGCTTCAATTGGTTTAAGAGAGAAAGGAGAATCCCCATAGAAGACCCCTATAGACCAGGAGCCCTCATTGTCCTCTTGACAACCAAAACAGCTCAACTCTGCGCCGGTACCACAACCAGGATGTATATATGACTTATTAAACGCAAGCCAAAGACAGAACATACCAATCGATCCGTACAACACGAAACAGCCCAAAAAGAAGATACAGCCCGAAGAAAAAGGAGACAGAAATCTATAGTAGTGGTTCTGTTGCTCCCATCTCCACCTACACCAACACTTCATGCTCATGTCACAGCAACTCCCTCCTGACGCACCAATGTTGCTGGCGCCGCCAATAACTCCACCGGAGCCACCACCAGCAACGTTCACTGAAATTCCCATAATTAACTGTAACCGAACCACTTCACTTCACAAACTAAGATTCCTCAACTCAACGACCCATTTCTTATCTGGGAAATCAAAACCTGCCCGTCAAACAAATTTGCATAAAGTTTGATTCTTTATCCTTCCTTTTTAAGGTTCCTTTTTCCTTTTTGTGTTTCTCGGGCTTTAGAAGCCTTACGATGCTGGGATGAGCTGTAATTTTCTTCAGTGAAAGTTGCAACTTTTATTCTCCTTCCTTGTCTTATCTGTTAGTACAAAATTGCCGACTTATCGTGCAGATTAAAAATCTAGAAAGACACGGCCGCGTGTTAACAGCTGTTAAAGTGTTAGTGGTGATCGTGGAGGTGGAAGAGGAGGAGGAGAAGTCTCCGTCTCCGAGTGTGTAGTGCAGAGAAAAGGCAATCCCTGGCAGAGCATAGATAAACAATTCCTAGAATATCTCCATACATTAGGAGACCTTTAAGGTTTGCGTCTCAATACGCTTTAGTTTGAGAGGTGTCAAATACTTAATAAGCATTCATATGTTTAGTATTTACGTACATGTGACGACGGAAGCTTCAGAGGACTCTCTGGATGTTGAGACCATGTGCGCCCAACAGGCAGTGGATTCACTCTCCGAGTTTGAAGAGTAGATGTGCAGTTGTTTTACACGTGGAAAGTGGATCCAATGTGACTGGCTTAGTTACTCTTTGGATGAACTTTTTGAAACGTTAGTAATTACTTTTTTTTATCACAAAAACTTTTTTAAAAGTAGTATTTAGCTGTGAAATATTAATAAATATGACTTTTTTGATAGTTAAAATATAACTTTTTAAGAAGTTTAAATTTTGAGCTTCTTTAAAAAGTACTTTTTTTATGTAGATTTTGTACATCAATTAATAAGCTTAATTTTTAGTCACTTTTGTCCTTATGTTTTACACATAATTCTTACAATGACAATATCCACAAACATATTTTCACGTTTATTTTGAGATTTATATAATATTATTTGACTTTTTATATGTTTTAATATTTATTTTTTATATTAG
>JAOTAZ010000220.1:18334392-18352991 GCA_025629785.1 Erythroxylum oxycarpum | reverse complement strand
ATATGTGTCTACTCTAAATAATCCAATCATATTTGTTCTTGCTAATTAGTAAATGATTTATAATTGATATTTGAAAATAACTTTTTCAAATTTCAATTTACTCTAGCCAGAGATTCCCATAATTATTACTAATCAAGAACAGTAGAAAATTATCTCTAATTACTTTAGAACAATGAATTCTTTATTGATTTACTCAACTATCTCCGTATAGTTTACACTATCTTCAATAACTACCGAATTGAACTACTCCAAGAATAGAACATAAGTAGCATCAAAACATAGTCTCAAGTCTAAGGATTATTTATATAACCATCATAATGAGATAATTCACAGACACACAAGCAATGTTCTATTCGGGATTCTCATGATTTTGTCAGTTTAGTAAACTTATTATCTAATATGAACTCATATGTTTGTTTAAGTATTTCCACACTTTAATCTATGATATCGATTACTTTTTTTATAAAAAAAACAAACATGTGCTAGTCTAACTATTTCATCAATACCCCGTCTTTATAAAACTATGACTAGAAATATTTTGGGAATAATACAAAATGCAATTCGAATATCATAATTATAATGACATTGTAATTTCTAATTGCATAACAATTATTTCATGAATTTTATTTTTATGATTAATAATTAAAATGAACAAGTACACAAAAATAAAGAATATCTTTTATTAAATAAAAAATTATAGAAATAAATATAAAACTAAAAAATTGACCGCAATGGCATAAACTGACGGGATGAAGATCTTGGAGAGGCTGCTGATGATGGAGACTATTTGAGGGAGAGGTGGTTATGGCCTTCAAGTGGTGAAGTGCATTGGCAGGGAATTTACGAAATGGAGAGGGAAGAAAGATACAGGATAAAGATGGACAAAAGGGGAAAAAACGGAGAAAAACTTGAAGAAAGAATCAGGTCTGGGTATAAACAGAAGCCACTCGGGACATGGGAAGCTTGCAATTTTGAGCTCCAGATAGTCCACAAGCTCTTAACTTTTAGCTTAACACTTGGACGCAGAGTTCAGATTGTTTCCCTCATCTGCACACGTAGAGTGTAGGGGAGAGCAGAATAGCTGCGTTTTGCATTGTATATCACAAAATTTTGAAGACGACTAACTACATCATCATCCTCATAGGTTCATCCTTTTCTTGTTCACAATAGCTTTGAGTTATCAGATTCAGAAACTGTATTCTTTAAATCACTGTATATCCCTGCGATGTAGAGGCAAATTTTTTTTTTCCAGAATGATGATTATAAATTCGATTCTTTCTCTTTTCAAGTCCATATCCATGAAACAGTAGGGAATGCTTGATTTTAGAGCGACTGAAGAAGAAGTTTGATATAGGTAGGCTCTTTGAGCTTGTTGCTTTGTCGGTTCGGCCCGAAGTTAAGTCTACGAACTCGCGATTTGATTCATAATAAAACCCGACCCATTATAGTCGTATCACGTATGTATGTTTACCTGGCGATCCGGAAGTTTTAAAATAATTACCAAATTCCCGCCTCTACGCTGGGACCAATTAATTACCAGCTAGTATTACCGTCTTGTCTGTCTAGGGTTTCAAAATCACTGCAAAAGCCCCTCGGAAGTCGGAACCGAATCTGTCTCTCCCTCTCTCTCTAGCTGAGGTGACTTCACACTCAGACTTTCTTCTCTTCGCAATTCCATGCATTTTGCTTTCCTTTTTCATCTTCCACTTGCCATTTTTTCGTTCCTCCTTAGCTAAGCACATTTCTACTTTATGGTCTTGTCGTTCCTCAGTTTTAGTTTGTTGGTGTAGTTATGTTTGTATCTGCGTGCGAAGATGAAATGGGCTTCTTGGGTTACTCATGAAATTTTCAAGTTATTTTCTTTTTTTCTATTTAGTATGTTTTATTACTGGAGTGGACTACACTACTCAATTTGATGACGGTGGTTGTGAATTTTGTACCATCTGAATGCATTGATAATGTGTTATTTGAGCTTGCTCTCCGTTATTCTGGTTTTATTTGATGGTGAGTATTTTCTTGGTTTAAGCGAATTTCTAGTTCTCTGCTTTCTGTTTGCTGCGTACCTGTTGCCTAACATTCCAATGTGAGATTTTGTCGACATTTCAGTTGGGTCAATAATGATATCTGCAATTTAGTATTTGGAAATTATTACAACTTTTTGTTTTTGGCATGTCTGTTTGGAAACGTTTTTTGCATCAATTCGAAGTCCAAAAAGACCCGAAATGCGTATAGTGTTATCTACTCAATCCTTCCATACGATTCCTTCCCAGCCATTGAAAATCTGCGTTATTTTGATTGATTATGGCTAACTTATTGACACTTTCTTGTTTTAATAAGAACTGTTTTATATCTGTGGTTGTAACTATTGAATTTTGGCGTTGGAACATGTAGGTATATTAACTAAAAGGTGGTGAAAGTTTTCAGCATCATGCATGCTATAAAAGGTGGTTGGGTTGGTCAAACATTTGCCTTAGCTAAGTGCAATGAATCTGGGGGCAGGAAGTCTCGCATTCGTCGCTCAAAGGAGGAGAGAAAAGAAATGGTTGAATCCTTCATCAAAAAGTAATATGATGATGATTACCTTTTGAGAAATTGCTGCTGTTAATCTTTTGATTCCTCACCCTTTTTCCTTATGAAGAATAGGAACATATCAAATTGATTTTTTTGTATGTCTTTCTTTTGTACTGATGCTTGTTCCTGCATGATTATTGAGAGTAAGAGAATGCTTTGAGCTTTGAAATCCAACTCTGACAATCTGGAAGAGGAAGTACACAATTTTCAGGGGACTGGGTTCTTGGTAGATTATGGGTAGTACAGCTTTCCATGACTTACATATAACACCAAATGATATCCATATAAGTTAGATCATTGCTATTATGACTGAATTTAAAGAGAAACTTTTTCTACTTTAATCACTCTCAAATATCCTTTTGGTTGTTACTTTATCAAGTTATTAGAAAGTATATGCAACCTGGATTACCACTCATACGATTGACTTACATGCAGGTACCAGAGTTTGAACAGTGGGAACTTCCCATCTCTTAACCTCACGCACAAGGAAGTTGGTGGATCCTTCTACACTGTTAGGGAGATTGTTCGAGAGATCATCCAGGAAAATAGAGTGTTGGGTCCTGGCAAGTCATTGCTTGGGCTACAAAATGCAGATCAGTTATTGGAGCAGCATCCTCTGGGTACAATTTCTACAGAACCACGAACTCCTCACTCAATATCACCAAATGGAACTGCTTTTGTTTCAGATCATGGTCAGCGTATAAGTGAAGAATCTGAGATAATTTCTATTGGAACATGCACTGAGCCTCAACAGCTGGGGTTCGAAAGTGAGCAAATGATTAATGGTAGTCGTGTAACTATAGAGAATGAAGAATCTGATAAACCAAAAGTTGAGGTAATTCAATTAAATGAAGTGCTGGAAACAGAGGAAACTGGCAGAGAAGTGCCATCATCTAGGGCTAAAGTAATCCAAGTGGAGGATGTAGTAGCGCCTCAACAGCTGGGGTTTGATAGTAACAAAATGCTTAACGGTGGTCATGTAACTAAAGAGAATGAAAAATCTGATGAACCAAAAGTTGAGGTAATTCAATTAAATGACATGCCGGAAACAGAGGAAACTTCCAAAGAAGTGGAAGCATCTAGGGCTAAAGTAACTCAACTGGAGGATGTAATAGTAGAAACATTTCCATTGCGACCTTTTCCAGAATCAGCTGAGAAATCTGATGGAAGTTCTACTGAAGTTAAACCATTTGACCAAACTTTCAAAGAAATTGATATGGAAAGAGTGCAGCTGGAATCAGGGAAGAACATTTATCTTACTGATGAGATAACTGGCTCAACAAGTTCCTCTTTGGTTGCTTATGAAGAAGTGGAAGTCTTGGTAAGTCCTATTTTGGAAGGAAACTCTGGTTTGGGAACTGAAAAGGCTTTGAGAGATCCAGGATTGGAAAGCTCAAGTTCATCTTCCACCAGACAAGGCATTGCTAATGATACTCACGAAATACTTGTTGAAGCCAAATTGTCTCAACCTGATGAGGCAGTTGCAGAAACTAATGTGAGTTTATTTATTCAGTCATTTGTTAATTTATATATTCTGTAATTGTGGACATAGTTTACTTTTAAATTTTTTCTAATATGTTTGTGGCGTTCATAAATACTGACAAAGTAGATGAACGTGCATGTAGCCTGAACATGGTGGTGTAATATCATGTAATTCAAATTAAATTGCTATCTGGAATGTGGTTTGGTACGTAATGCATGTCAAATTTAAGCTAATTTTCTTTTCTTAAAATTCTATTCTAAAAATAGGTAAAGCTAGCTGAAAGTAACTATCAGCAAACTCGCTGAAAGTAATTACCTTGCACGTGTTAACGGAAGCTCAATTGCATCTCAAATTCAGACATTACAGTGGGACTGTGGTAGTGATTATAACTGAGTTCTAGTGGTCTATGGCTGTCGTCTGCTACTTCTTTTGATCCACTTTCACGTTAATTTTCTTGACGAAATGTATTAATCACATAGGAGTTGATCTTACAAAAGTTTTACCTTTTTAGCGGGCTGTGATTTGTATAGAAACTAAGTAGCATATTTACTTTTCTTGATGCCCTGTTATACCAAAAGATACATTTCTTACTGAAAATTGTCTTGTGTTTACCTGCTTCGAGCTGTTGCTGATGACCCTTTGCAGGATTTGAATGCTCAAATTGTTGGCCAAACAAAGTCTTCGGATGGAGCTAGCACTAGGACTAGTAGTGGCAAGTTGGTTACCCAAGAAGTAGACACAGAAAGTAAAGCTGATGTCCAACATCGATGCAACTTGCCGAAAGGAAACAACCCGCAGTTAGATAGAATTAATCTGTAAGTATACACAAGAATTTTTTCACAACTTTCTACATGTGTTTCCAAATTGCAATCCCTATGATCTAAAGTTAATGTTTATGTTGAATGATAAAGATTCTCCTTGGTTTATGTTACCAGCGGCTCATGGGGTGGCGCATCTAAAAGTCCTGTAGAATCAGCAACTAACCCATTTTGGGCTATCTTTAAAGAGTTTGTAACTGCTTTCATGAAATTTTGGTCGGAATAAAGTCTCTTAAGAGTATCATTTGTAAACAGTTTCAAGGGGATGAGTTCTGCTGTGTCGGAATAATACCTAAACTTTCCTGAGTAATGTTGGTGCTAAATAGTATATATTA
This sequence comes from Erythroxylum oxycarpum, assembly GCA_025629785.1. Lineage (NCBI taxonomy): Eukaryota > Viridiplantae > Streptophyta > Magnoliopsida > Malpighiales > Erythroxylaceae > Erythroxylum > Erythroxylum oxycarpum. Next base: position 18,347,784 of record JAOTAZ010000220.1, on the reverse strand, counting down.
ATATGATGTTTAGTCTTATTAGAATCAAGTTACTGGCTGTAGATGAAACAGTTTTTGAGATGGTGCTTGTTATGTGAATGGGTTTTCATGGAGTTTTGTTCCATTTAAATGGTTATTGATAAAGTATAAGAATATTTGAGAATCACTTCTAATGATTTAAAATGTTATGCCTTGCTTTTAGCTCATATAATTAGGCATTTTAAAATGTTTGTAATTACTCTCCTGATATTTATAAATATTCTCATAGTTGATATATATATGAATAGCTCTACAATGTAATGCCATTCATCAATTCAAATTCTACTCTTTTGTTCCTACATCTTATCATGGTATTAAAGCCTCATTAATAGGATGTTTTTTTATTCCAGTTTTCTTTTGTCACCCTACGATACTGTTCTCGTCCTTTCCAACCAAACTTAATGCCACCCATCATAACTATTACAAATCTCATCGTTCTTACTTTGGACATTATGAATTATCTTTATCCATGGAGAAAACAAATGAAATTCATCCCATTAACTTGTGATCTCATTATTGAATTTTTAATATAGGTAGAGTGTAGAGTCTACTAATAAGAATTGAGCTTGAGTCAACTATTGTTCAAATAACTAGAACTAGTTGTTTAGATAGTAGACCTTTACATTTTCATGTCTAGGCAATATAGGACACTCTAATACTTATATCCCAACCCATGTAAAGGCTGTTGATTCTTCTGTCAACTCTTCATTATCTTTCTCCGAGTATCTTCGGTAGCAAAAGATGGACCAATTTGTGTTCCATTGTCTCGGTGCAATCCTCTTCTCTGTCGTCTTCAATCATTTTTTGATGTGAAACTGTAAGGGACTAAGAGATTTATGGACCACCTCAAAAGTCATTTCCGACGGCAAACCTCCGTTCACAAATCTTTACTCAGACGTCGACTTCCTACGACTGAAGAAAACAACTCTTTTGTAGCTGATTATCTCTCCACTATTGCCTCCGCTGCAGAAGACCCTGTAGTTTTATGTGCCCTCGTATTTTCAGAAGATTTGGTGCTTTTTATTCTTAATGGCTTGATCATCTGATTTTAAGTAATTCATCACTGTGATTGAAAATCGTGGAACCCCACCGACCTCTGAACTCCACTCCAAATTGCTCCTTCATAAGCAAAGACTGCTGATGTTTCATCAATCTTCACCCAGACCTTTAGAGAGGCGTTCGCAGTAGCAAAATTAACAGTGGCAGTGTGAAATGAGTTCAAGTTATCCCATTATTCTATTCCTATTTTATTTCATGAACATCTATCCATTTATTTTCTGATTCTTATTTATTTGATGAATAAATGCATATTTCAATAATAATATGTCACAAACACGAGACAACGTTCCACGATTTTCAGAATTCATGCGCAATCTAAGAAGCAGCCGAAGCCCATTTCTATTTCCCTTCTTGGCCCAACACTTCTAATGCACCAAATTAATAGCCCAAACCCAACCTTTTCTTATCATACCCCACGTCCCTTTTTATAATAACTTATTTACTACACATGGAGCCATTTTTACTGTTAATTTATTTCACCGGACATTCTCCAAAATGCCTAATTTGCAAAAAGATTGGTCACATAACTATCACTAGTCATTTTTGGTATAAAAATGGCCCCTTATTACCTCGACATAACCCTTCTATGCCTCAAACCGTATTTTATGCCTTTAACCTCGTGCACCCTCCCTTTGTTTATTTCAAATGACATTGCTAAGTGGCTTCCAAATACAAATGCTTATGCGCATATGACTCCTAATTTGCAAGTAGTGAAATGCGGACAATTGTATCAAGGTACCAATAAAGTGATTGTCGATAATGGTAATACTTTTCCTATATCTTCTACTGGTTTATTAATACTACCAATTCACTTTCGCTCTCTTCACTGTAAAGATATCTCGATTGTACTTAACTCACTATAAATCTTTTTCTATTTCTAATTTTGTTAAGGACAACTTTTGTCTTATTGAATTTAATTTTGTCACATTCACAATAATCCTTATCATATGAAGATTCCTTACTACTTTCACTAATCCAATTGCTCTCACTACTTTTCAAGCTCTGTTTCAAGTTTGGCATCAATATCTTAGTTATTCATGTCACAAATAATGTCTAAGTTGTCTCCTTTTCTTTCTTTACAAAATTCAAGAGTCGATAATTATTTAACTTCTTACTTTTAAAGAAAAAGTAGTTGTTTGCATTCCACTTTATCTTCAAGACAAGCATCATAATCTTCTTAACTTATTCATTGTGACATTTGAGGTACCTCACCCTCATTTTCCTTATCTGGATCTTGTTACTTTCTCATATTTTAAGATGATTTTAGTCGATACATCTAGCTTTATCTTATAACTTATAAATCTCAAATTGTTTATCTCTTCCAAACCTTTAATTCTCAAGTTAAAAGCCTCTTCTCCTCCAAAATCAAAATGTTTTAATAAGATTAAGCACCTAAACTCATCAAAGGTCCTTTTGCAAATTTTTTCTCACTTCTCAAAGCATTTCATAATGTGCATCCTATCCTAACATGTCACAACAAAATGTGGTCGTCGAACATAAAATTTTTCATATTATCAAAACTAGCCTCACCCTCGTGCATACGTCTCAACCTTACTTTTTTTTTACAGCTATATATCTTTTAAACCTCCTTTCATCACCAAGATTTCATCATAAATCTTTATATGAGGTCTTTTTTTAGAACATTTGCCAACCTTGATCGTCTTTGGTTTTGGGGATATATATGCTTCCTTATCTTGGCTACATTAGGTCTAATAAACTCCCTCAAAAAGAAAATTTCTACGTTTTTATAGATTATTCTGTTAGCATAAATGTTATTGTTATCTTGACCCTTTCATGGACAAAATATATCTTAGTAATGTTAGATTCTTTGAAACTGACTTCTTTTTTACAAAACCCTCCGATTGATATCATACCACCTTTCATATCTCCTCCACCTTACCCTTCAAGCTCTCACCCATCACTAGCTACATCACCACCATCACCACCGCCTACTCCACCATCTTTGCATCCCAAGGTCACTTGCACCAGTGATCATAATCATAAGCTCAAATCTTTTCATGATCACACAACCTACAACACCATTACCTCAAGCTCCAATTAAGCTTCATCATACCTTTTTTACTTAGGTCAACACATTATCATATTTACAACAAGTTATACTATAAGAGTTTAACACCCTCCATCATAATAACACTTGGAATTTGGTTCATCCACCTCCCCTCTCTAACATTCTCAGCGATAAATAGGCCTTTTATACCAAGCACCAAACTTGATGGTACCGTTAATCGTTACAAGACTTGTCTTATTACTAAAGGCTTTCACCAGTCTCTTAGTCTTGATTATGTTGATATATTTAGTCATGTTGTCAAACCCATAATCATTTGTATCATTCTAATCTTTGTCTTTTCTTAAAATTGGTCAATTCATCAACTTAATGTTAACAATATCTTCTTACATAGTAACCTTCAAGAATTAATGTTCATATATCAACCACCAGGTTTTACTTATCTTTATCATCTTAACTATATGCGTCACTTGAAAAAAATTCTTTATGGCCTTAAACAAGCCCCTAGGGCTTGGATTCATAAATTGAGTGAAAAATTTTATATCCTTGGTTTCATTATTTTTTGTTCAAGTCTGACACCTCTCTTTTTATTCAAAAATCTTCCTCCCGCACCATCTTTTTATTAGTTTATATGAATGATATCTTGATTATAGGTTCTTCACAATCATTCACTCAAATCCTTATTCATGATGTTCATATCACCTTCACCATTAGAGACTTTGCCCATTTTCATTATTTCCTTGGTATTGAAGTTACAACCATTGACCTCCTTTTGACACAAAATAAAAACGCTCGTGATCTCCTTCTTTGAACTCACTTTGATTAATCAAAACATGATCCTACACATTTTACCTCCACTTTACCTATGTTAAAGAACCATAGTCTCTCACTTTCTGACCCTATTGAATGTTGTAGCACTGTTAGAGCTCTTCAATATGTTTGTTTAACCATATCAAACATTCAGTTTATAGTGAACAAAGTATCTCAATTTCTCCATTGCCCTACCAACATTCACTAGACTGTAATTAAATGGATTCTATAATATTTGAAAGTTATTTTATCTTATGATATTGGAACCAAATCCACCCATTCCTTCATACATTTTTTTATACTTGTTAGGCAGGTTGTCCTGATAATTATCGCTTCACCTCAAGTTAGTGTATTTATCTTAGAACTAACCTTATTTTTTGGAGTACTAAGAAACAATCTATTATTACTAGATCTAGTACTGAAGTTAAATATAAAGGTATTTCTTTTATTGTTGTTAAGATTTGTTGGATTACTTCTTTACTCGATTAAATTGGATCTCATCTCTCACTCTCCCACCTTATAATGTGACAACCCTGATACTACATTCATTATTGTTGATGTTGCCTCACATTCTTGCTCAAAGCACATCAAAATTGATACTCACTTTATTTGGGACTTGATTGCTAAAAAAGACACTTTTTATTCCTTGCATCTTTACTACAGATCCAATGGTAGATTTAATAATGAAAGCAGTAAGAACTTCTTTTTATCAATTTAAAGATAAGTTTAGTGTAATATCACCCGTGATCTTAATGGGAGCTGATAAGAAGAGATTCTTCAGTATTCTTCCTTTCATTTAGTTTCCTAGAATCATATAATTAGACATTCTAGAATATCTATAATTACTCTCATGATATTTCCTAAATATTTTCCTTTTATTTCAAGAATAATCTCTCACTCTCTCTTTCTTTTCATGCGAGTCATTTAAAAAAATCTCTCTATTAGTTAGGGATAAGATTGTATACTATTAGACTTCTCTAAATTCTGTATATTAGTAAGATTTATACTGAGTGTTGTTGTTATTACTATTTTAGGATAATTGATACAAATATAAAGATCTCTATAATGTAACACTAATCATCAATGCAAATTCATCATTCTACTCTTCTGATATCATATCTTATTAGTTACTTTATTTCATTTGTGTCTGTCTTCTTATTTAATACTATTTAATTGCATTGTATTTCTGAAATACGAGATATTTGAATTTTCAAATTTTGGCATTGTACATTATCAAGAAAGTCCAACCAAAGCAACTAATGAATCTTCTTATTTCATAGCAAATTGGCATCAACTTGAGAAATGAAGAAAATTCATTTTAATCAACTGTATGGGTTCTCATAGGATCCTTAATCCAAAGTCAAATTTTTTTTAACAAAAGAGTCTTGACCGTTCAAATATATATGTTTGTGTATGTCAACGATGTTTTGCACATTTTCACTCTTTCAGCCATTAGACCTAATTCTTTAGGTAATGAGGGAGGAAAATTCTCACCAAACTAATGTACCACTTGGAAGAATACTTTGTACTCTTTACGTCTCCTTCGCCTCCCCTAACGTTAAGTTGGACCTCACGATAGTTAGAGAGGTAACATATAAGGGTTATCAGAGATTAATGGTCTGTGTCCTTTTCTTAGCAAATTATTAAGAATACTTACATTTTCTTTTTTTTAATTATCTCTCTTTAATCATTCCATTTCAGCATTATCAATTACACGTTACAATCTCATTTTCATTAACCTCAAACACATGAGTTGTTATAGTAACTTGAGTTCTACTGTCCGTAAAATTTGATGTACCTTTTTCTTTTCTTTTTTCACATAAAAAACAATTTTAAATATTTGTATCAACCTTGACTTCATCTAGTGAAGCATCGTCTCAATATAATAGGGTGATTGCCCCCATTTAACTGAATGTTATGTAGCAATTAAATAATCATTAAAAACAAATCCATGGATTCATCCTCCCCCTTTTAGTGACTTGGTGTTTTCCGTATATTAGTAAACAAAACCTTAGTACAGGGCTTGTGTTGAGCTCTTCTCCCAAGGAAACTGAACAGCATTAGGGGAACTAAAAGAAGGGTAAGATTAGAAAAACAAAAGGTAAGAAAAGGGCAACTTCTCTTCTTAAGCAGCCTTGACATGAGGAATAAAGTCGGGGGTTAACAAGGTAAGATTGTTGCTTGCTTGCCACACAAAACCTGCATAAAGGTCATTACAATTTACAATACTACACCAAAGTTGCCAGTTTTTCTTTTAATTTTTTTAACGTACAATACATATTCAGGAAGGTTGTCGCGAGAAAAATACCATAAACTCAGGTTTGAGGTTTAAATCTAAGAGTTGGCATTGGAATGTGTGTTTGATCTTTTGGAAATGCGTTATGAAGGTATAAATATCTAATGATTATTAGGTGATAATATCTGGCACAGGCACAGCTATTAAGAAGTTAACATAAGGGTAAATGATGTACGATTTTTATCTCCATTGACAACATAAGTAAAATTGGCTGATGAAATAGAAGCATAGGATGCATTTGACGAAAGAGGGAGAGAAGGAGGAGAAGTGGAGTTGTAAAGGAAAAGACAAGGGGAACACTTCACGTGGGAAGATTCATTGACATAATGGGTTTGGTTTGGAATTTGGTATTTGGTAAACCCAATCTAAAAATAAAAACATTTTGTTATTATTATTAGTAAGAAGAAGAAGAAGAAGATCCTTCCCAGTACGTGATGGTAGATGGGTGTATTCAACACCACGATATGTGGCATCCTATGCAAATAGAATATGGACAAGACAACTATATATGTAAACCCATCGTATCTATGCCCACGCGCATTTAATAGTTGAATTATCCAGTACATAGACATCTTAAATGACTTTCTCATTTTGAAATCATATTCTATTTATCAAATGCCACAAAGTTTATTTTAAAAACTCCAGTTTTTTTATATGTTAAATGGCAACCAAAACAATCCAAGTTGGAAAAATAAATTTCAAATCAGGAGAATTCTATGAAAGCTAATTTCACGGTTGTATGCAAAAACTTTAAAGCGAGTGGCCACGCATGGCGGTTAGCGCGTGGAGCAGTTAATTTAGTTGAGGAGGTTTTGGGTTCAACGTAAATGTCGTGTTCCGCTTCCACACGTCAAGTTCAGGAAAAAGAGAAGGGCATAAAAATAAAATCGGAAAACCCGATCAGTTTCAGTTGCAAACAACTTTGTCCTATGGAATGACCATGCCAGAACTGACACGTGGCGCAATGAACAGCAAGCTTTCCACTTGTTTGCTTTTATTCCATCCTCATTTTGTAGACAATATCTCCCTCCTAACTTTAGAGTGTTTTATTCTGTTTTATAAAATGTTAGCTATTTATTTTGCGAAATTTATGAGAAATTTATGTGAGACTTATATAAATAAATTATTGAGATTTATAGGATATAATAAGACATCATAATACTCTTTCCGATTCATAATAAGTGTCGATTTAGAGAGATTTTAATTATTCAAAATAAGTGTCGTTTGTGACTTTTTATGCATATTTATAATTTTACTTCCAAAATTACCCTTTAATTTCTCTCACATCTTAATTTACACAGATTATATTTTTAAATTATTTTTACATGTAATTAATAAAGATATATCAGATATTTCATCAACTTTTTTAATAAATATGCATTCTTCTAAAATGACACTTATTATAAATCGGAGGGAGTATTAAACACAGGATTTGAACTCATCATTTTGTGGCTTCACCCAAAATAAATCGTTATTCTTATTGCATTAAATTAGGAAAATGAGACATTTGTAAAAATAAGTTAACTGAAGCGCTTAGGGGAGGACAAGGTAAAACGCACACACTATTCATCATTACTATTCTATGCCATTCCCATTCTCTCTTATTTGTCGTCTTCTTCCTCACCATCACCACCCAACCCAACCAGCTATCGCTCATAAATACCATTTTTTATATATACATAATATCAAAATACACTCCAACCACTCTCTCTTCCCTTTTTCCTCTTTCTCTATTTCTCCTACCTTGCCATACACGCCTTCATGTTCTTTTCTCTAACGCAACCTCCATATATATAATCTCTTCACTGCCTTCTCACAACTTCAAAGCACTCTCATTGATTAATTATCATGTCTACCCACCTCCAACTCCTCCAAGATTTCCCGCAAATTCGACTCTCTCCCCTCAAGATTGAATCTCTACCCTCTCGCAGCCACACGCTCGATGACGATAACACCGCCACTCAACGACAAAACAACGCCTCCGCTGATGTCTGCCGCACGCCCACATCCGAGGAACACAGGATTCCAACCATCCTTAGCTGTCCACCGGCTCCCAGGAAGCCAAAGAGGCCCTCCATTTCTTGTAAGCGGAAGTTGTCGGAGCTTGAATTCTTCGAGATCGTGAACCGCGAAGAGGTTGAGTCTTTTTTCAGATCAAGTTTTCAGGTTGTCTCTAAGAGGAGATGCGGTGTTTCCACGTAAATGAACAGACATCTCTTCTTTGTGCCATTCAACTATATATATTTTTTTAATTTTACTGTCTATTCAAATGAAGTTACAGTAGTAATTACGATGTGTATTCATATCTGTGTATGTAGCATTGCATTACACTCTCGTCTGCTACCCAGAATCCAATTATATTCATGTGGCTACGGATCCATCTGTAATTGCCCTTTTTTTTCTTTGTTCTGGTCTGGATCTGAATCTCTTTCTTCCTTTTTTTTTTTCCCCCCGTCAGAACCTTGTTGTCAGTTCAAGTTCATGATGTTTTACGTTACTGGTTCTAACCCAAGACTTGTGGTTCAATTATCATTCGGAGTTGACGAAATTTTCGATTTGGAATGGCGGGCAGCTTGATCAGTGGTGCAACTAAATACTAATAACCCTAGTTTATAATGGATAAAAGACATAAAAATTATGGATCAATACAAGCTGAAGATGAAGAACATAGGGTAGATGAGTTTGGTTTTTCTTTCCTTGTGATTTGTGTAAACCCTTAATTAGATATTGTTCTCTGAGGTATTTTGAGTGATGTACACGACTTCGGGATTGATAAACATCTTTTCCCCCTTTCATTCATGAATGTGAATGTGTGGACGTTTGTTGTTTTTTTCTAAATTAGTTTTGTAGTTTTCAGTGTTTACAAAATTAGGCAATGTGACATGTGATATCCAACCAACCTTGAGTATGATATTATCATTATTCTAAATCGCAATTTAAGACACTGTTTTTGTTTAGAAGATAATTCAGCCTCACTTGATCAAAAATTTGACCTTGTAAATTTACCTTATCATCAGCTGGCATGCCAGGCCAGTACTGTAATATATATAGTATGGTTAAACCACTTTTTGTTAGATCACCTTTTAATTTTTTTTAAGGAACATAAATATAAGAGAACTTGCTAAACTTGGATGCGATAATGGAATGAAGAACTAAACCCATCTAATATTGGAAATGGTAATTTAATTAATATGGGGCATGGTTCATTTGATTGAAAGGATGCCCATGTGCCAAGAAAGGTTGGCTGCTTAAGCATCATATATATATATATACACAAACAGACATTAAAAAGAAAAGAAAAGAAAAGGTCTGCTCTGGGGGCGTTACGCAAGCGTAATATGGAAGCATATTTCAATGGCCCTTTTTGGTGGCTAGTTAGCTTCATCTTTACGTGTCATCATGTCACTCTGGAAAAGGGTATGGAACGTGAAAGTCAGGTTTAGCTTAAAATGAGGGACTTGACATTAATTCTTCATCTTTTCTTTTGTGTGTAAAGAAGAAGGCAAATGTGCATGTGAAAGGACTGATGATGATCAAACAAGGAAGCAACTGTTATTCTGTCTCATGTTCTCTTTTCGTTTTACTGAATAAAGAACAACTCTAAATTTTGTGGTGTAGGATTTAGGACATAATTAGGATAATCATATTAAAGAAAGTGAGGAAGAAGGATGTATCTGAGACGTAATCATGGAGCAGAAGGGGTAGTGGGTACCCACACCACATTTTCCATCTTTGATCTTATTATGCAATTAATTAAAAATACAAGGTCTATGCATCGTCCAAAAACGTAATGTTAAAGCTGTTTTAAGTACGCAGATTACCAGCTTTAATTTGCTTCAATAAGCAGACAGTATCATATTCTCATCTCACACCGCCTCGTCTCCATCACGTATTCTCATCTTTAGAAAAGCAAAAACTGGGGAAAGGGACAGTGATAAAGGAAAAGAAAGTGAAAGAAAATCCGGGAAAAGTGAAAGAAAAGTGGCCTTGAAGCTCCATTTTTGTGCCTGAACTCCAACCCTTTTGTCTTGTGAGATAAGACAGTTGCGTTTCTGTGGGAAAATGTGTTCCTACTTCAGAACGTTCGTAGCTGGACCTGGAATCCCATGTCACTGAAATCAAGGTTGTAGATTTTGTACTTTACATCAGAATTTGGGAAAAAGAAAAACCGAATTTAGTAATTGGGTTTTGGCATTTTTCTACTACACGCTCAAAAAGTATTATTGGTCCAAGACATGTCAGATAGGGCCCAACCAAGTATTCCAATATATCGGCGTTCTAACATGCACACATAATTGGATAAAATGATGTCACTGCTTTTACCAAAATAATACAAAATCAAACAAATATAAGCTAACACTCAAAACTTTACTGAATTGATGTGACCAAATTTGTGGACTTTGCAACCTCAATTGTCCTCTCCTCGTGTGCTCTACATAAAATATGACCAATCGTCTAGGTGTTTCGCATCACCCACTCCAAGAAATTGTTTTGACTATTTTACTCAATAATTTATGTAAAAATGACGGTGGCAGCTGAAAATTGTGTCACCATAAATTTTAGTTTGTATTAATTAAAATGTAAATAAAATATCTTACTATAATTCTATTTTAGTATTGAAATTATGGTAACTTCCTAAAATTTTATAATTCTCTGTTATAAAGTTATTTTTTTTATCGATTTTTGTTCATTCTAAGTTTCAAGAGTGAAGCCTCATAAAAAAAAAAAAAAACAAAATAGAAATAAGAGTGATACTTTACAGGTGCCCTTCTATCTTTTCCCAAAGTCAGGCGGATCATAATAGTGGATCGAAAAATCTTATTCAACTTCTTTGTTGCAGTGGATCTCTTCCATGTTCTTATAATTATATTTTTTGTTATTCAATTAACTGTCAACATATTGACTTATAATCCTTAACCTGCTGACTTATTTGTATTGACGCCACACGTGAAGTTGGAAACAATAGTTTTATTCTCTCTTTTCTTTTTCGTATGGGTAGGTGACTGATAAACCTAAAGTAAGACTTAGATGGAGGATCTCGTGCCTTGTACAACCAGTTATTTGACAGGCAGTTAACAGTCATGAAAAGTGGTTTCTGAACAAAGACTCCATGGCATGGAGAGAGCTTGAAGAATGTCAGCTTTGCGAAAGTGAAACTGGTTCTTAACTTATGGGGTGCAGTTGATTGTTCAAGCATATCATAAAAACAGAAGACAAAGCTTATGGGCAACTTTTGCATGGGCTCACAGGCTCTTGCTTCATAGGCTCAAATCTGGTTTGAATTTCTTATGGATAAGGAGAACCCTGCTTACTCATTTGGGCTGGAAATCTCAAACATGTCAAAATGGGAAAAGTTTTAGTTATCAGCTAACTGTAATTTTACCAAAAAAAAAAACTGTAATTAATTGTTGCTTAAACGATTACAATCAGTTGTTTAAAGTATAAATAAAAACTGTTTTGTATGGCATTAAAAGAGTTGCCGTGTGTACCACTATGTATTATATATAACACCTTTTAAACTCTACGGAGTAGATGAAAAGGTTCGTATATGGCAGATAGTAGAAGAATTTGAGACAATAGATCATATATACTTTTTAATTCTTTTATTTTGTACATTGGTTTTGATTCTTTTATACAAGAAGGTATACCCTCTTTCTTATGATGTTATATAGTATTCAACTTTTCTAAAAAACAAAACATGGTAGTTATTAGTAATGTTTTAAAAATCAGACCGGATATTAAACCTCTCAAAGAAAAAATTTAATGTTTAAAGGTTTAACTGGTATCACTACAACAAATATGTTGCTTACCCACGGAAAAAATCGTTAGTAAATGGCAACATTATTACCAACGGAATAAAAAGACCGACAAAGACATCGTTAATACGGTCATAGGTAAATTTATATGTCATTCCGTCAAAAATATACTGACGGACAGATGTAATCGTCGTTAAGATAATCGTAAAGGTTTCAATATTATCGACGAAAGAAGAAGAACAGTCGGTAAATACCGCAGATAATTCCCGACGGTTTATGGTATTTCGTCAGTAATTATATGCATTTTTTCGACGGTCTATATTCCGACAGTAATTGAAGGTAATAATTTTTTTAAAAAATCCTTACATAAATTTTTATTTGTTAATCTTATGAAAAATGCATAATTTCAACAGTTATGAATAATCTATGCGTGATAAATTTATTTGTTTATATATTTAATTTGTTTATACAGAAAATTGATTGATGATATAAAGTTAAAAATTTCTTAACTGATAATAAAAACATTACAGTATAAATAATCAGCCTTTGTAATTGAAAACAAATGATTACAACATTCCTAATGTGTTGGCGATCACGGGTGCTCTGAGTTGCTACTCTGCCCGTTCAACAACACCATCTCCTGTCTCAGCTGAGCCATTTGCTCCATCAATGCCTGCATACATGTTCGGAGCTCAGTGACTTCACTAATTTGCACTGGCCTATTAGACGCTGTTGTACTGGATATAGAGGATTGTGAATAACATGTGTTCATAAATGAACCTAGCCCGAATATCCGTCCACGACGATCCCTACCACCGACAACATCAAGATACGTATGAGTCTCATCAACAGGCTGTTCCTCCCGAGTCTGTCGCTGAATGATTTGTTGTATTTGATCCTATTAGGGAGCAATGTTTACATTAGTAAAGGATTATTATTAAGAAATAATAATAATGCATTAATTTCACATACATTCAGTTCTTTATATCGGCTGTTGACAAATGTCACACTGTCATGCTTCTTCGTGTGAGTGTATAAAAATAGTTGAGTAGGTGTGGGAGGAATGTCCAAAGACTTTTCCTGCATATTTAACCTAAATTGTTAGATGTGAATTGCATTTTATAAAAATTTCGGTAGAGTTTCCTTTATTTTTATGATATTCCCCATGTTGAACAAATAAAAAAACTCAACACAGCCATATATGACACCAAACATTTATACCATTATCATTATCTATAATACAACAAAGTAAAATATGTACAAAATAAGTGTAAAGTGTAACGCCCCAAATTAGGGGTTGGATTATTAAAGGAAGTTAGAACGAATTATGCTTGTTATGTTTGTTATTTGCTTATTAAATATTTACTTAATTGTGCATAGGTATTTTTGGCATACATTCATGGCATTTTCCGGGTAAATTGGTTTAA
>JAOTAZ010000220.1:18322720-18334292 GCA_025629785.1 Erythroxylum oxycarpum | reverse complement strand
AATAAAAACATAAGATTAATTAAAAATAAAATATTTATTAAAATAAAAAGAGTACACTAATATTTATTATTATATAATAAAATAATAATAAATTAAATTTAATAATTGAGCTAATTAATGGATTAATATAGAAGAAATTTCTCTTACTTAATTAATGACTAATAAAAATGATTGTCTTTCTTCTAGCTGAATTAATAGATAAATAAATTAAGATTTTTTGTCTATGGCAACGAATATGATTAATCTTTGGTAATGAATAGTATTAATATGTAACGCCCTAACATATACCCTGGAAGTATTATACCATGTCTAGGGTGTATTAAGAAGTAGACATAATGAATTAAATGCATCTTAGTAAGAGAAATAATGGTACTTGATGTAAAAGACAAAGGTAAATGGATAATTTGTTTGCTTTGGCATGGACATACATACTTAGAGATGAAATATGTATGGAAAATTTTGATATGTTTGCTTGGATTTATGAATGTGATGTGAAGGTAATTGATGAAGAATTATTCTATAAGTAAAAGGGATGTTTTTGTTTAAATTGAATGTATTTTTGTGTAACTTTTGCATGATAAGACCGAAGTTAGTTGATTTGGGATTTGTACCTTATTGAATGGATAGGTTTCACTGAACAAACTTCTATAATTTGACCATATCTTGGCCTGTAGACCTCCAAATTGGATAATTACAATTGGAAATTAAAATGAAGAGAAAGGTCTAAAACTTTCATGAAGGAACTAAAATCTAATTCTGCCTCTAAGAGTTTTGAATTCTGTTTTGAAGTTGAGTTCTAGCAACTATCCTTATTTTTACACAACCTATAGTTTTTGAGGTATAACTCCCGATATGATTAACCAAATTGCATGAAATTTACGCCATTAGAAACTCAAGACATAAGGTAATGAAATAAATTGATAAGATTATAGGCCAATGTGGGAATTAAAGGAAGAAGAAGGACCAATATGCAATTTTCCTAAAGTCAACTCATGGACTAATAAAATTAAAGCATGTGTGTCCAATAAAATTGTAACACATGGTCCAATAGAATTGCAACATATGGTCCAATAGAATTGTAACACATGGTCCAATATAATTTTAACATATGATCCAATAGAATTGTAACACGTGATCTAATGGGATTATAACACATTGTCCAATAGGATTGTGACATATAGTCCAATAGGATTGAAACATATGTCTAAGACTAGAAAATTCATGAAAAGCCATATGGAGAAGGGAGATGGATGCCTCTTTGATGGCTTAACTTCAGATTTCTCTCTTCTCCATTTCACCTTCTTCATCCCATCATTTTTCACTTGGTGATTCAAGTAAAGCCAAAGAGGAAGGGATAGAAAAGCATGAGAAGAACTAGTTTGCTAATTTTAAGGTTGGGGACTTCACTTAGTTGATTTCTGTATTTGTGTATGATTGAATGGATATAAAGATTCATTTAAATGTGGAATTGTTGTTGGGATGTTGCTATGGTGTTATTTTGGTGTTACTTTGCACGAACTTGGTTATATATGACAAGAGATTATCGTGTAGTAAAATTATTTCAATCAACCACATTGTTTAAGTCATAACTCAGCCTAAAGACTTCCAAATTGTGTAATTTTAGTTTCATTTGAAACCTAAGACATATAGCTAAATATATGTAGAAGGGACTCTAACTTAATTCCAGCTCTATGACCTTGGAAATTGAGATCGAAAAAGGTGACTTGATACTATCCCTGTTTTGGAGCAGCTTGTGATATTTTGTCTATATCTTATGATTTAGAAGTCCGAATAGTCTGATTATTGGTGCTATAAAAACTAGATACATAGAGGAAAACATTTCTAGAAGACATTGAAACCCAATTCTGACGTTTTCTATATGCATATTAAGGAACAAGTAGTGGTATGTATGGAGAGAGTGTTTGTCACAACTGTGACATTGTTTTCATTTATGATGTTTAACAAATCTTCCTAAAAACAACTAACATCAACTAACAATTATAATAACTATCTTCTTCCATTTGCATAAAGGAAACTGAAAAATAAGTCTGATACTGCTGCCAACAAGTTTATGACAATTTAGTAACTATGAAAGCGTTAAGATGCCCTTATATGAATACCTAGTTAACCAACTAAACCTCAACAAATTCACTATAGTATGTCAGTTTTAACATTCAACCACTTCCTACATCGATATATAAACAAAAGAACAATCCTTAATCTATAATACAACATGTAAAACAATTCAATCAACGGCCCTCATTAAATTTTCTCACATGTTAAACTGTAAAACAATATAAGCAAACTAAGGTTAATACTATGACATGCCAAAAGAGCCTAATCAACCTAATAAGTATCAATACAAACACCAATAGACATTCATACATATCACATTATCCATAACATTCATACTCCATAAATATCCAATCATAATCATCAAAGTCGATGCAATGTTGTATTCAATCAAATTCCCATAGAAAGTTTTCAATAAACCCTAACTATAAATATTTAACAACCAATCATAATTATAATTAGAGTTAAAAATGAAAACTCAATCTAATGTAGTTTTAAAAAAATTAGGGCAGAAGAAAAAAATTTGACTAGTAACCAATTTCATCCATGAATAAATTAGATAAACACTTAAACCATAGTAGCTTTCAAATCCCATACACAAACATTTACACATAATGAAACAAACAATAATGAAACACATATTCAGTTCGGTAGAAAAATGAAGGGCTCCACATGGTCAGCATACCTTCACCAAACGCGCAGCTCCACGGCCGGAGCAGACGGCGAACACGCAGCAGCTGGACAGAGAAGACGATGACGAAGAAGAAGCGATGAAGCATAGTGGCGGAGGTGGAAAACGAAGGAGGAAGTAGGAAGGTCGGGTGGGAACGAAACGACGTCGTTTTGTTTAAAACCAAATGACGTCATTTCATTATTCTTAAAAAGTTCAACGGAAGCAGTCGACGAGCAACGACGTTTTAATAGCCAACTTACCAGCAGATTACTGACAGAAGGTTTTCATTGATGAATCGAAAAAATGTAAAGACAAACTTCCCCACGCAATTTCAGCAACAGATATTGCTATCGTCAGTAATCCATATTTTTCCAGACAAGTTTTTCGATGGGTATAGGATTTCCGTTGGTAATTGACAAAGGTCTCTTTACCGTTGCCAATTTTTCGTCGGTAATTGGATTATTTCTTGTGATGTATCAAATTATCCGGTATATAATAAATAAAAAATAAAAATACAAGAATAAGTAAAAATAAAATATTTTATTAAAATAAAAAGAGTGCACTAATATTTATTATTATATAATAAACAAATAATAAATTAAATTTAATAATTGAGCCAATTAATGGATTAATATAGAAGAAATTTCTCTAACTTAATTATTGACTAATAAAAAATGATTGTCTTTCTTCTAGTTGAATTAATAGGTAAATAAATTAAGATTATTTGTCTATGGCAATGAATATGATTAATCTTTGGTAATGAATAGTATTAATATGTAACACCCCAACATATACCCTGGAAGTATTATACCATGTCTAAGGTGTATTAAGAAGTGAACATAATTCAAATTCACAATCAATGGATTAGAGTTTTTAGAATTTTTAAATCATATTTTAACTAGATCTATAGAGCAATATGTGGGTTATCATTTTTTTAGGCTAGAGAATTAAAATAAAGAGATAGAATCAATAAAAAGAAGGGGGTAGGAGGAGGAGAGCATAACTTTTGCTTCATTTTTTACATTATTTTCTATCCTTCTTTTCTTTATATAGACTTTAGGGACAAAAAATAATTTTAGTAGCTAAATTATTTTTCTTGGTTAAAGAGAACTGAAGCCCTTTTGAACTTTGCCAATTATGAGATGTTTGGTTTTTAATGTAAATCATTTTTGTTTATTCAATTATTGAATAATTCTTCTTTGCTTACGTGTTATGATTGTTTCGATTGGTTTCTAATGCACTTGATTAGGTTATTAATTGAAATAATCGACGACTTGATTAAATATTCAATATGAAGTTGTTCAATCCCTTTAATATTTGTAACGATTGTGCGTTCATAATTTGTTACATGAAGAATAGGGGAATGTTTAACTGAATTAAATGCATCCATAGATTTTATGTTTTCTTGCTTTTTTATTTTTCTTACTCATAAAGATTTTTAATAAAAATTATGGATCATATCTAAGGTTGTTGAAAATAAGGGATAAACAGATTATGTGTCTCTAATTAGCTAATTATAAGAAAGGACAGGTATTAAGTACCACAATAAATATTTAGGTAATAAAATGATTTTCTTTTATATTGATGATCAATCGTAGTTCTAATAGTGAATATAATTGAAGATCGAGGCTAGCTTTACTAATAATTCACTTTTATATTTTGTGGATTTAATTTTTTTACAAAATTTCAAGCTATTATAAATCCTCATTTTGTTAATTGGTTTGTAACATAAAGGTTAACATATTAGAATTCCTTGAATGAATGATCCTTTTTCTTCTATACAACATTTTTTTGTTACAAAAATTTAGGATTTAATTTGGGTGCAGATGATGACATCACTAAGTTTAGTTTTGTTACAGGCAATTCCTATTTAATATGTTCATTATGCGATCTTCAAAATAATATGATCTACATTTTAATCTAGAGATCAAGAAGATAGTGAAAAGGCTAAGGAAATAAATCAAACTTTAGAAGCAGCTTAATATTCCAATTCTTTAACCAATGAAAATTGCAGCTACTAGTCAACCTCTATAGGAGCTTGTCAATCTCAACCATCACTCGGATGTGCACAATCAATCGTCATATTATTCTTGTGCCTCTATTTGAAACTATTAATCAAAGATTAACATCAAGCTCTATTAATCCTAATTTTCCCTTAGGATGTATCTAATTAAGACAGGCTCTTTAATTAGGTCAAGTCATTAGATAACCTAGAATATGCTCCCTAGATTTATTGTGACAATCACATTACTTAATAAGAAAACATGTTAATTTAAGCAACAACCACATAATTTTGGATTATTTAACCTATGTTATATTATCTCTAATGATGCTCAACCATTAGTTTAGCATAAGTGAATCAAATGTACAATGATTATGTATTGCAATCTAGATTCGGCCAATAAGTTCATACATAAATAATCTATTTGGGATATCTAAGTCATTTATATATAAATCTCAAAACAGTAATCATAAAATAACATAATCTATTCTAAAAGAGAGTTAAGAATAACATCACTAGATTACCCAAACATGTTCATTGGCCTTGATATCTCCCATTGAACTAGAAAGATAAAGTTTAGCTCCTCATAGCTCTCCAAAAGGGAAGAAATCGGCCTCCTTTCGAGCCTCTAATATCTTTATGCCCTTTTTGACCTTTTAAATACCCTTTTATACTTAAAATCAAGGTTAAATAATAATATAAGGTCAACTACGTAGACATATAAGTGACTATGTATGTCAAGTTTTCCTAGAATCATAACCATACACGTTCACAGTGGGCCACACAACTATTTTACACGATCTTGTAGTCCCCATATGGCTGTGTAAGTTATAAGACTAATTGAAACTGCGTCTTTGAGATCCTACATGCTTTTAGTGACTCACATAGTCCCATACACAATTTTGTGTGTCATATACACGAGCATGTGCACCTTTATATTGGTGTGTAAGTTACAGTGACTCCATTTCTTGCATTCCTTATCCCTTTTTGGCCTTAACTCATCTCTTTTTTGCTTCTAGTAAGGCAAGTAAGATTAAATATCGATAGAACTACACCAAGGATATGTTTTTAGCTCATTTTGGTTTTCTTCCAACTTATACCTAAAACAAAATATAAACTAAACTAATTGTCTTAATCATAACATAACATTAATCACTAGGTATTAGGGAGTAAGTATATAATCAATCAAACACTTATTATGTAGTGTGATTTGATGAAAAAAACAATGGCTAGATGTCGAAAGAACTGGGAGTGGGCTTTGATACCATGAAAGCGTAAAGTAGTAAACTTGAATTTATTGTTTTCCGTGTTTTACAAAAAGGGGTTGACCCCTTATGGTGAAATTAGTAGACATGCTGCTCTTAGCATCTCGGTTTGAGTCTAAGTGGCAGCATAAATGTCTTTTAATTTTCAAAAAGATATAATAAGTCCTATAATAAATTCAATTATTGATTTCAATTATGTAGAATTTAAGCCCTCTCTTTTTCATTTCTTTTTAAGTTCAAAATTTTTATGATATTTCGAATTTAGAATGTATATTAACTCATATATCTTTTTTCTGTCATTTCATTTGTAATTACAATTAACTTTATTATTCAATGAATTCGTCAGATTATATGATTCACTAGAAAAAGGTATGATAACTACTTTTTTTTTTGTATAACAAGATTATTAGCTACTTGTTGGATTTATTCAAGACATTTACAATTAAGTAATTTATATTAATCATTAATATTTCTTTCATAGAGTTTCTCGATTATTCATATAATTCAATATTTTCAAAAGTGTAAAAAAAAGCATATTAATTCTACCAAGTACTTTTCTTACCCAATGCTTTGCGACTTTAACTCTTATAATTGATATACATCAATCTGAAATATCAGTACTCGCTCTTTAACCCAGTGGTTAATGATGCATGTAAGTATGATGATATTGGGCTATGCCGTTTTATGTGGATCATTATTATTGGTAGCACTTCTAGTAATTACATTTCGAAAAGTCATACAAATTTTTTTTATAAAAGCACTAATTTATTAAATGATTCATTTTTCTTTGGTAAGGTCCAATACATGATGGAAAGAAGTCATGTTTTAAGCAATATTTCTTTTTTTTTTTGGGAATTATTATAGGTTTCAATTGATTCGACAATTAAACTAGTGGGGTTATCGTATTCTTAGTATAAGGTTTATCTTTTTAACTCTAGGTATTCTTTCGGGGGCAGTTTGGGTTAATGAAGTATGGGGATCATATTAGAATTGGGACCCAAAAGAAACTTTGACATTTATCACTTAGATCATATTCGTGATTTATTTTCATGCTCTAACAAAAACAAATAAAAATTGGAACAATTTAAATTATGCAATTGTTGCCTCTATTGACTTTCTTATAATTTGGATATGCTATTTCGGAGTTAATTTTTTAGGAATAGGTTGCATAGTTGTTGTTCATTTACATTGACATCTAATTGAATTAAACAAGATTTTAATGAATAGAAGGATAGGATAGCATAACACGCATATGTACTCAGCTTTGACATTTGACATATATAACAAACTTTTGACAAAACATTGAGCACCTTTTAAATCATGATATTATTTGATTCAAAACTTTCTCACAGATGCTAAACATATCTTGTTCCAATTCATTTTTTTAACTTAAATTTGAAAAAAAGGAATTTTTTATTATATAAAAATTGATTTTTTTAAATATAGGATTTTTATTTTTGTTTAATAATTACCTATAAAATTAAGAAAATTACTTAATTTTATTTTCTCTTACTAGCTTATTTTCTCCCTCTAAAAAGTTCTCAACTCCATTTTCTTTTCTCTTACTAGCTTGTTTTCTCCCTTTAAAAAGTTCTCAACTTATGGTGATTACCAAAATTTCCACTAACCTTCTATAATCCATAGTGGAATATGCAATACATAACCAC
This sequence comes from Erythroxylum oxycarpum, assembly GCA_025629785.1. Lineage (NCBI taxonomy): Eukaryota > Viridiplantae > Streptophyta > Magnoliopsida > Malpighiales > Erythroxylaceae > Erythroxylum > Erythroxylum oxycarpum. The sequence goes on along the minus strand of JAOTAZ010000220.1, from coordinate 18,326,612 downwards.
TACAACAACAACAATAGATCATTACTTTGCTTACAAAAACAATAATAAATCATTACTTTGCCTCCTTATTCTAAGGTATTCCATAAGTAATGTGTTAATGAACTACCATGAAAGTCCTAGCTTATGTGGGATAGGGAGGGCCCGTGAGCAGCCCCCAAAGAAAACTAAGATGATAGGTGCTACACCTCCGACGAGTGGTGCTCTAAGAGGGAGAGATAGACCACCAAAGGTGAAAACATCAACAATGCTAGTTGTTGTTTAAATGAAGTGGTGTAGATGGAGAAGGTAGAGAAAGAAGATAGACTTAGGTTTTTGTAACTATTTAGTTATTTTTTTTGTTGTTTAAATTTATTTAATATTATTTTATTAAAATTTGACGTGATTTTGGCATAACACATGCATCCTATGTGTGCCATAATGTAGTCGACAAGATTTGTCATGTCAGCATTATTAATGAAGAGACTAATGTTTGCTTAATTTTTTAAAAAATTAAAAGATCAGGTATTTTATTACCACTTTTTAAACTTTGGTTATAATTGCAAAATTGTGTAAATTTTAGAATTTTTTTTAGTAATTAACCTATATATAAATATCTGTAATTATACTTCATATGAAGAGATTAAGACCTTGTATTGAACCCATATGGGATATTTTGGTAAAAGATAATTATAAATTTGTTTCTATCACCATCTAACACTATTCTATATTTTGATCATAACTTTTGATAGGATTTTTTTATTGAATTAATTCAAAAGGATATTAACAGTTAATGGAATTTTGTAGAACTCTTAATAAGATACTTGAAGTTGATATTGATTATTTAGACCCTTACCATCAACTAGCCATATCTATGACTTTTTGTTTTCAAAAAATAATTTATAACAACTTCAAATTTCATTTTTCACAAAAGAAAAAGTGAGTGACAAGAGAAAATAAGGGATAAGTGGGCACAAGAGTTAGAGGCATGAATGCAACTTCTAAAGTTATAAAAGAATGTATGGAATCACTAATTATTCACTTATCATAATTATTCAATTGGATTATGAGAAGCCATAAGTTGGGGAAAAAATGGAAAATCGCCTTTCTATATGAGTAAGACTAAAAGTTATCACCAATTATGCAATCAAACAATTAAGCTTCTAACCACAGGGTGATATTTTGTATGTGTATATCTTTTTAGCTTTTTCTAGACTAAGCACTTTAAGTAACTCATCATATAAGCATTTAATTAGAGGATTATTAAAAGTATCTATAACTAAAACCTAAAAAATACAATATGCAACCAATTTGGCCATCGAATAACCATATTTATATGAAGCATTGTGCCTTCACAATCTCTAGTAGACATTGAATCTATAAATAAGTATTGATGGTCATTAAAAAAGTATTTTAATACTACATAATAAAATAAAAATATATTATGGAAATTACAATCTTTAAGAACCAAATCAACTATTAACCCAATAAATAAGTGATCAACTTGCATATCTTCTACAATAAGATGTTTGAATGTTAAAAAGCTCAACATAAGCATATAGGGACATGAAAATAATGAAATTAAAAAAGTAATAACAATATGTTTCACAATATACGAGTACAAGATTAAGTTTTAAAGAAATAATATACTAGTTAATTCAATTGCTAACATACAAAATAAACATATTAATTCGGTTGATTTACAAAATAAACCAAACACAAAATGTGAAATAAACATGTTCAAATATTTGATTTGTTAACTTATTTGCCACTAATCCTAACTGTTGTTGTCCTCTTAGTTGTTATAGCTTATAATAGTCTTGAAGTATAGTACTAGATTTACATTTGAACCTTACACCTTATGTTTTAAAAGAAAATTTGAAAGATCTTGGATCTTTATGCCTAAATTTCTGTTTAATCATCTTTATAGGATTAGTAGCCTATGAAACAACCTATGAATATAATGTTGATTAATCAACATGTTAACCCTTTAATATTGACAACAAATATAAGTAAATAAGTAATTTTAAAACTTACATTTATATTTTTTTATTAGCTATACATTTATGATTAATTGATATACATTTTGGCAATCCTCAAGTCTACAAAAATGATAGATGAGTAAAGAATAGTTGTAACAACAATAGAGGCATCGAACTACTCAGTCACACCATGAAGTTATGAGAGAGGGTGATGGAGAAGATAGTGAGAAAGGATGCATCGATCTCAGAGAACCAATTTGTGCAGGATTAAGACTAAGTACTTAGAGTGTAACCTTTTAGGCCATAAGGTGGCATGTTATGTAAAGATATAGATTGAATCAAAAATTATGCCACAAGAAAGTTAACTTAAGTATCTTTGATCCATCATCCAAAGCAATGGCAAGATAGATGAACATATAGTTCATTGTGTCAAATTAGGATGGCTTAAATGGATGGGTGCATCAAGAGTTTTATATGATAGGAAGATACCACTTATGCTAAAAGGTAAAATATTTTGTTTAGCAATTAAACCAACTATGCTCTATGGGGCAGAGTGTTGGCCCATCAAACATATGTATAGTCATAAGTTAATAATGGAGAAGATAAAGATGCTCCGTTGGATGTGTAACCTTACAAGAAGAGATAAAGTCTTGAATGTATTGTTAAGAGATAAATTGAGGGTGGCTAACAATGAAGGTCTATTAAGAAGACAAGGAATAGTTGGTTTAGATATGTTAAGAGGAGACATCCCGATCTCAAAGATGTTCTTTGCATGCTGAATACTAAGGAATTATCCCTCAATAGAAAATTATGATGAATTAAGATACAAGTAAAAGATCCTACATAAAGAGGTGCTTATCGAGTACTTGGCCCTCAATAGGAAAGTTTGACAAACTAGGATACAAATAAAAGATCCTACATAAAGAGGTTCTTTTCTTTTTTCATGAGTCTTTTGAACCTTTTATTTTATTATTGTGTCTTGTATTTAGCCTTAAAATCTTTATATATAGTACTTCCCTTTAGTATTTTTAATCTCTATTTTATTATTTTTTAATTATCAGTTTATGTATTATTGTTTATATTTTATTATTATTGTATTATTTATTTGTATTATTGGTTATTTTTGTTTTTTTTCTTCAAACAGTTCTCAAAGTCTCAAACCCTTTTTTGCCTTTTTTTTTGTGGGTTTATAAAAAATTGTCTCCCTAATATTTAAGAGTAAGGTTGCATACTATTGGACCTCTGCGAATCTTACATCTTAGTGAGATTTTTACTAAGATGTTGTGGTCATTGATGATTAATTGACATATTGTTCTCAATGTGAGTTTGTTGAAAAAAATAATCAAAGGATTAGCATATTTCATGCAATCGAAGGAATAATATTATGCCATATTCAATGCTAGTTTACCTGTGAATGTCCCTCTATTGACATTGATCTTATTAATACTTCTCTAGTTGTAAGCCCTTCTATTGAAGTTATTCATATCTATAATATAATATGTATAATGTTAATACTAAAAAATAAATACAAAGATAATGCTAATGTAATACCCAGTAACTAGTTTAACCGGTACATTGAAATAAATCAAAATTTGAGACTGATGTCATTAAAATCAAAGCGGTGAATAATAATTTTAGTGACATCAAATTAATGATGTATGATATTTTTTGGTGGTCACAGGAAGTTGTTCGGGCAGATTTTAAAGAACCAGAACAAGGAGTGACGTTTTTGTAAATAAGTGGACTTTGAAACATATATAAGGAACTAGTTGGAGAATAAGACAAAAGCCTTGTCTTCTTCTTCTCTCTCATCACTCACGACACTCACCTCCATTAGAGCTCCTCCAAGTTTTTTTTAAGCTTTGTAGCAAGAAGAAGAAGGTGATTCAAGCCATTTCTTCAACATAAAGAGGTAAGCCTCCACTCCTATGCTT
>JAOTAZ010000220.1:18268233-18297566 GCA_025629785.1 Erythroxylum oxycarpum | reverse complement strand
TAATTGACACATTCTTAATATTTGTGAAATGGTAATTTATTTTTAATATTTGGGTATTGAATTTAGGTAAATAATTACTTGAGTATAAAATTATGCAATTAGAAATTAATAATAATTCGATTGTAGTTAATGATAGTATTTGCCTATTTGGGTATTAGTTTTAGGTAAATAATTAATTGACTATAAAAGATGTTGAACTTTAATGGAATGGTGATATATATGTGTAAGGTATCATAAATATTTATAATTAGTAATGTGTGAAAGTACAAACTACAAAGTAGTGATGTAATAAATGTTTCCAAAAAAACTTTTTGTTATCAAATTGTGATTTGTGAATATGTTGTACATTTGTAGATTCCAATCATTTATACTTACAGTTATTAATGTTGATTAAGAATTGTAAAAGCAATATATATATTTAAGAAAAAATATAAAATGGTGTATATAATATTATGGTTTGTTAGAAATAGAATTATGAATATTTTGTGACTGTTGAAATTGGAAATTGTTAGGAATGGAAATGGAATTATGAATATTTTGTAATTGTTGTAAATGGAATGGAATCGAAATAGAATTATGATTGTTTTGTAATTGTTGAAATTGTAAATTGTTGGAAATAGAAATGAAATTATGAATGATTTGTGATTGTTGGGATTGGAAATTGTTAGGAATGGAAATAGAATTATGAATGTTTTGTGATTGTTGGGATTGAAAATTGTTAAGAATAGAAATGGAATTATGAATATTTTGTAATTGTTGGAATTGGAAATTATTGTAAATGGAATGGAATGAAAATGAAATTATGATTGTTTTGTAATTGTTGAAATTGCAAATTGTTGAAAATAGAAATGAAACTATGAATGTTTTGTGATCATTGGAATTGGAAATTGTTAGTAATGGAAATGAAATTATGAACGTTTTGTAATTGTCGGAATTGGAAATTGTTGTACATGGAATGGAATGGAAATGAAATTATGATTGTTTTGTAATTGTTGAAATCGCAAATTGTTGAAAATGGAAATAAAATTATGAATGTTTTGTGATTGTTGGGATTAGAAATTGTTGGAAATTGTTAGGAATGGAAATGGAATTATAAATGTTTTGTAATTGTTGGAATTAAAAAATGTTGTAAATGAAATTGAATAGAAATAAAATTATGATTGTTTTGTAATTATTGAAATTGCTAATTGTTAGAGTATTTTTTTTGTTTTATGTTATTATATATGTTGAATGTTTTGAGAAATTGAGTCTAACAAATAAAACGTAGTATATTATAAATCATATACGTGTTATTGTTTTTGGTCATATTCTATTTTCTCATTCATGTTAATAAGATTATTATATATGCATGATTGTGTTATTCCTATGCCACACATGATACAAATTTTTGATACCTTCAGCATTGAAAGCCTTACATGATTAAATAATATATTTCTTTTAACTTTTGAATCAAATATTTTATAAGGATCAACAAATTTAGCGTTGTTCGCCTTTATTGTTTATCCTTATGAAAAATGCAGTAATTAATATTTGTTTAAAGGAAGTATGTCGGAATTTTATTTCTATTGAACATTTAATAATTATTTTTTAAAATATTAATGCTTAAAATATTAAAGTTTCAACCAGCATAAAAATAATCTTGGGCAATTAATTTCAGTGAACCTCAGTTTTAAAGCATCGGGATTGACTTGAAACTAGTCTTGCTATGTAGAAGTTTGAACTTGGGAGATTTTGCTATCTTCTCTGTTGAAAGGCCTCATCTTTGGGCTACAAACGGAGAACTGAAACAGAAAAAATTACCCAAACAGATAGCCCCTAATTAGCGTAGGGCTCAACGGTATAAAGCGCCTTTCTGGTCACGTTGTAGTTGCTCCTGAATGGTCATCGGGGGCTCTTGCATGATATGCAAACTTGGACTGACCGCCACTACAAGGAAAGCCATCCGATCTGCGCACTGATTTCCTTCGCAATGCACATGTTGGATATGCACCTCCTAATCTCGTTGCAAAAGGTTGCGTGTACCTACCACCAAAAAAGGATCATCAGTTAAAATCGACCTGGAAGAAGAGAGGATGTTGATAACCTCGAAGAAATCAATTTCGACAATGAGACGTCTGTAGCCGAGGGCCCACACTTGGATCAGACCAGCGTGAACTCCCCAAAGTTTAGTCGTAGTAGACGAACCCCTCTCGATGTGGTGTAAAAAGCCGCTACACTACCTGCCTTGTCAATCTCGAAAAAGGCCCCCAACAGCAACAACGCCAGTACGTTGGTTAACTGCGCCATCAGAATTCAGTTTGACCTACTCCGAAGCCGGTTTGGTCCAACCTACGAGCGTGCCCGTTGGTAGCCTGGGGTGTGGTATCACGCAGCTTTCCACCATTCTCGCTCACTCGATTCACACGACATAGTCTCGAACCACACAAAAGGCCTCGTCTTTGTTATTTGCATAGTCTATGGTAGAAATGAATGCGACCGAAGCAAGGCATCTTTGAATACCTTCGTAGGCCTAGTATTTCAGGCCGAAGACTTTGTCTAGGCCATATTTTTTTCCGAAGAAGTGAAGACCGCTAAGAGTTAGATCGTATATGAACTAAACTTGTGCCCGAATTTGTAGACTAGTAGTTTTACCACCTAGATTTTCTGTCTCCATAATCTCTATTCCCTCTGTTTGAAAAGTGTTTTCATCCTTTTATTGTAATCAATAAAAAAATAAAAGGTCAAGAAAGCTTTGGAACGGGGAACAAGGAAGGGAAGAAGGTAACAGAAGAAATGTTACCTAGTTTTACTGCCGTTTCACGTTAAGACTGGGCACAAACTGGGAAAAAAAAAAAAGACAACAGTACAACATAACGTTAAAAAGTGCAAGTGAAACAAATTGTAGTAGTTTATTTTCAGAAGGCACGTAGGAGGAGTAAGGCTATCAAAAGTTGGTAAGCAACAAAAGTCTGACTAGACGATTAGCACCTCCTACCCCCTCGACAACTGCTTGACGGTCACACATATTTGGGATTTATATTGACGACAAGCAGAAGCAAAATCATTTCCTTTGTCCATTATTTTGACAGGTGAAAGGCTGAATATTAATTCTTAGAATCTGAAAAGAAGCCAAGCACGTGGCGTCACATCCTTCGGAATGATAACGGAAGTTACTGCCAACTTGGTAGATTAGGAGAAAGTTGATCTGACATGAATTGCCAACTTTGAGTATCAAAATTTACTTCAACCACCACCAAAACAGATAAAAGAAAATTACATCATTTTGAAATAATGTTAGAGATGTATTAACAGGTCTAAATGTCATTATAGAGTTTTAAAATATAAACGTTAATGATTTTTTAAATATTTTTAAATAAATTATTATGCGTACAGATAGAGAGTTAAAGAGATAAAAATTATGTCCAAATATGAATAACCAGACAGACAGAAACAACTCGTGTTACAATGCCAACAAGAGAATGAATGAATACACGTTAAAAGGGAATAATAGACAGATAAGATTAAAAAAAAAATTAAGTAACAACGTAAAATATAAATTCTAAAAGGTGGAGGAGTTTTCTTTTTTTTATAAAAAAAAAATTAAATTGTATGTTTGAACTTTGAAATGGTTATCTAATTGAACAAACGGGCAGCCAAGTTGGCGAGTTCTCGCTAAGTCCACGCTGAAAAGCTGCCGGATTTTTATACTGCCCTACGTTGGAGATCTAAACGGTCACAATTGCTCTTCTACTTTCAGTTTATTAATATTGCATAAGAGGTTAGAATAAAATTATTTTCTTAATTAATTCATAAAATTAAATTATCTTAATTTTTATATAGTATTTAATTATTTATCAACGACAATAATATCATACTTTACCAAGTCATCCATGTGCGATCTTATGACCGTTTGGACTGGAGATTACGTTTGGATGACAGAGATTTGCCAAAAGGAAGAATTACCCTATACTAGTTTGTGGGAGCAGAGAACAGATTTATGTATACAAAGCAAGTGAATATAAACATGTGAAAGGATAAAGAGAATTCTTTCATGTGAAATAGAACAGATAAGGAATCTTCATTGCGTGATTTAGGTATTCTCTTTGTTAAAAAAACACGAGAAAAAATAATTCACTAGACCAAATTTAGTAGGAACTAGGGATTAGGGGCTTTGGTTTGGATAAGCTACGTACGACGGGTTCATTTCATTGGTTGATAGATTTTTGGATCCAATGCCTTGGACAAATGTTCCATTAAACAACATGAGAAGTATCTTTGGCCGCCAAAAGCTTTGCCTTACTTACTGTGTGTACTTAACGCTCCTTATTTCCATTTTTCCTTATCCATCACGAGCTCGCAGTTCACAAACGATTAATACAAGCTTTTTACTTAAAAAAATTGATAAAACATTCCTCAATCAATTTTTATGTAGATTTTTTTTTATTTTTTTAAAAACAATCCAAACAGTAAGTTGTTGTCCCTCTAGATTCCATGTTTTCTTCTTTTCTACACAAGTAAGTTGGGCACTCCTACAGGATGGGATAAAGTAGGTGGCCAGAGTTGTTCTACGGCACAATCGCATCTTCTTATGATAATGCAATATCAAAACATTAAAACACAAGAAAAATGGGTGGAAATAGAGGTTGGTGTTAAATTATTTTTGTTGGAAGAACATTTTTACCGATATGGTTGATGATATTAGTAAAATCTGGCACTGAAATATTGGATAGGTAAGTGTTTCAATTTTTAAACCTCCAAGGTATGGTCGTTCTTTGCCTACATGAAAATGACAATGACTTTGTAGGAAAGTAAAGAGGGAAGAAAAGAAAAGGAAATGCTACCGAATGATACCATTAAAAGGAAGTAAATAGGAGGAGACGGAATCTCTAGAGTTCAACGGAGTTTTCTTGTCTGACTTTTACGTGTCAGTAAATATGTCTCACGGAGTATAATTATCGGAAAATCCACAGGAAAAAGTCATAGCGAGTCAGTGAGGTGAGGTCAGCTGAGCTGGGATTTTTAAAATATCTTAGGTAAAACGGCGGGAGTATAGGAGAAATAATTTAAAAGAACGGGGGAGGAGAATAAATACCACGAAAATCAGGGATACAAACGACAAATCCAAACAAATAAATGAAACCGCTGCCCCTGCAAACAAACGAACGCTACTATTCTCAGTCTCTCTCTTGTCTGCTATGCCAAACACCAACCAATGAAGTGTGGATCGAAACGAAACTGAAAGAACACAAAGAATTGATATAGAAGAAGAAGAAGAAGAAATGTTCAGGTTGAGCAAGCACAAAACAAAGCTCGGAGAGAAATTTGATTTCCATTTCTCTAACTTGCAAGCTCTTCAGGTCTCACCTTCCTCGACACGCATGCCTCCACACATGTACTTATATTAATGTCTGTATAGGTTGTAGACATTTTGATTATTATAAATTCTTCATATTCGATTTCTTGAATTCACTGTAACGCTTCTGAATCTGCTGTTGAAATTTGTCTGCAGTATTATATTATTCTGTATTTCTGCCGACTTTTCTTTTTAGCTTGCTCCTTCTGTTTAGTCGAATTGTAATGTGATTATGTACGGGTATTACGATGCTGCATTTTCATCTTTCCTTGCTTTTCGCTTTGGAGACAAGTGAAGTGATGATAAACCGCGTCGGATTATTGGTTCCTTTCGAACTCTTCATGATTCGATCCGAAATTGTGCGGTAGTAGACCTGTTATTTGACATATTTATTTTATAAATGTTAAATGGGAAGAGGTGGAGCTTTTTATAAACGTTTTTACTAGATTTTAGCGACGAGAAATGCAATTAGATATTAAATTGAACATTGTGAATCATTTATGTTCATTGCTCTTTGGTAACTGCAGGTACCGAAAGGATGGGACAAGCTCTTTGTATCTATAATTTCTGTGGAAACCGGGAAGGCCCTCGTCAAGTCGGGGAAAGCGACAGTGAAGAATGGAAGTTGTAGATGGACTGAAACTTTGTCGGAGTCTATATGGATGCCCCAACATGATGCTTCCAAAGAGAATGAAGAACACCTTCAAAAGCTTGTTGTTGCCATGGTATAGATCGCCTATTCGTTTAATTGTTGTTGTTTCAGATCTAATTAACTTGGAATGATATTATTGATGTAGGGATCAGCTAAATCTGGTGCCCTTGGAGAAGCTATAGTCAATTTAGCTAGCTACAAGGCATCAAAAACTGCTCTTCCTGTTTCATTGCCATTGAAGAAGTGTTCTCATGGGACCATCTTAAAAGTAAGAATGTAGTCATTTCTATAATCCATCACAATTTCCACCTGATCAAGTGTGTAGCTATTATAGTGACCACGGACTCCCAATTAGTTAAACGTTATTCCTTGTCAAACCTGCTTTGGCATAAAACATCTTAACTATACCTCTGTTTTTCAGCTTAAGATTCAGTGCCTATCACCAACAGACGTTTGCCCAACAACTGAAGCAGAACTCAGGTTTGCAATTTAATGCAAGACCTTAAACTGTTGTGGAACTATTTCATTTTGTGTTCTTAGAGATTTTGGAATATATTTTGAAGGGAGGAACAGTCTGAAGACAAAGCTTCCAGTATTGAGGATTTAAACAATGGGGATGGTGAGACAGAAAGTAAATCTGAAGCTTCTAATAGTTCATCCAAAAGAAGCTTTGGATCCTCATCTAGTAACCCTCTCCATGGTACATCTTTTACAGGAGACCTACAAACGGTATGTTTAAATTGAAATCAAAATTTTATGATTTATGTTTGGATTTCTGTCATATGAACTCCATTTGCATCAGAGGTCTGCTTAGTAACCAGCTACCATTGTACCTCTCTTATAAGAGATTTACAAGGGTTTGCCCATGTAGAAACGAGTTTTTTACAAGTTATGTTTTGATTTCAGTCATATGAACTCCATTTGCATCAGAAGGTTCTGCCTAGTAATAAGATGTCTTTATGTCACTCCACATTATAGTTCCATTTAAGATATTTGTGATTTCATTTTATAAACACTATAACGGTGCTATTGGACATTATACGTTCGAATTAAGATGAGATATTTCTTTATCTAGATGGTAGCACTTAAAATTTCTACACTTTTATTGTTCTATGTTCCTTAATGCAGTTAACAAAGAACTTACTTCTTGATACAGGACTTGTTTGTATCAGCATCCCCTTTTAGCTTTGACTCGACGGATGGTTCTTTGAGCAGAGAAACCTGTTCCCCGCGTAATGACTTCAACATCATTGCTAAGACTCATATTGCAAGACAAGATTCAACTGGCTCCAACTCCCAAGATAGTACTGTTGCAGGATCTTATTCTTTCGATGGCTCTTCTAGGTCAAATCTCTCATCTTTTAATTCAAAATTTTCGATCGGTCGAAGCAATCTTCGGAATCAGAAAGATGACATCAATTGGGTATCACGTACTGTTGCTTCATCACCCTTGCAGAATTCTAATTCATATAAAGATTTGGAAGCAGCAGAAGTTACAATAAAGGAGCTACGGGCAGAAGCTAGTATGTGGGAACAAAATGCTCAAAAGCTAATGATTGATCTGGAAAGGTTGAAGAAGGACTTATCAGACCAATCAGAGCGTCAGACAAGTCTTGAAATGAAGCTTTCAGAGTCATGCTTAGAATGTGATCACCTGAAGCTAGAAAATAAGCGACTGAATGACTTGTTGGAGGGTGTAGCAGGGAAGCGATCAGCCACAGACGATAAGAAGGTCCAAGAGAAAGAAATGGATAATCTTCTAAAGGAAATGGAAAGTGAATTAAAGTTTCAGAAAGAGTGCAACGCAAACTTGGATTTACAGCTTCAGAGAACCCAGGAGTCAAACATTGAACTTGTTTCCATCCTTCAAGAACTTGAAGATACCATAGAGAAACAGGAAAAGGAAATTGCTGATTTGAAAAAGTTGCATTCCAAATATGAAGATGCTGGAAATAAAGGCCATCGAATTGAAAATAATGAGGAGACAATACTAAACAAGGAAGTATTCGGAGATAATCTCACAAGTGCCACTTTTGATCCAAACATAGAGAATACCGCTGTTGAGCATCTAGAAAAAGAATCATCCTTATACTTTGAACCAGAGGAGACGCAATTAGAAGAATTACAAAATGATTCTGAGTATGGGATGAAGTTTCTGGAAAAATCTCTTCAGGACAAAATTTTTGAGTTGGAATTTGATCGAAACTTGAAAGCTCAGACTCTAATGAAGTTGGAATCAGAATGGAAAAATAAGTTAATAGCAAAAGAAGAAGAAATTATCAATTTGGAAGCAAAATTATCCGCAGGTCTTAATGCCTCTGTAGAAAGTGGAGCTTGTAATCCAATTAAAGAGATTGAAGTCTTGAAGCAGAAGATAGAGGAGCTTGAAAGAGAATGCAACGAGCTAACAGAAGAGAATCTGCAGCTTCTTTTTAAGCTCAAAGAATCAACGTTGAATCTTCCATCATGTAACTCTTCTGAATCTTCAATCAATGAGATTCGGAGGATTGGTTCTCTTTCTACTGCTGAATCTGAAGTGAGCAAACTGACATCCCAAATATGCATGCTTGAAAATGATCTGAACCAAAAGAAAATCCTGATTGAGGATCTTTCTGCTGATCATTTGCAGATTAAATGCATTGATCTGGAGAAACGGTGTACTGATCTGGAGCTTCAGTTGCAGACATCCAAGGAAGAAGCAAGTTACCTTGACAGTGAACTGTGTCAATATCGCATCCTAACAAAGCGACCAGAAATGGAGATTGCACTGAAGCAAGTAGAACGCTTCCAAGTAAAGGAAACTAAGACTGACAACGACCATGAAGGAACCTGCAGCAAATCCAAAATATCTGAATTAAATTCATTTGTTGAACTGTTGTCGAATTTAGATGAGCAGATACAGTTATGCATAGCCTGTGTAAAGATGCAACAATACAGTGGTTGTTTGCCTACAGATGCTGAAAATAAGTATAGTTTAAGCAAGTCACAGATTGCTTTGCTTGGTCAGAGAGAGCAAGGTGAGGCTATTTTGGACAGCGTTCTTCAACTGAAGGATTTGCTTGAAGTGAAAAATACTGCATCCGCTGACGAGCTTGATCAAAGTGCAGAAATCAGGGAAGTAGTGTCAAAGACCGAAACTAACCTCAGGAAACTTGAGAATTATGATTTAAAGGAGAAACCTCTCAGCACTTCTTATCCTGAATTAGAAAATCAGCAAACAGAATCAAAACCTGAAGCTTCATGTTTCGGTCATGAGCCAGTGGAAATTATTGACGAGACAGACAAGCTTAGATCTGATATTCTTTTGAAGGAAGAAGAGGAGGATTGCCATAGGAAGTTGAAGACTCTTGTTTCCAGTCTTCAGAATGAGATGAAGTTGGAGGAAAAGATGGAGGCCATGGCAATAGAAAGCAAAATGGCCTTTAAATGCTTGGATGATTTTCACAGTGAAATGATGGTACTCAATAGCAGCTTGGATTCCCATGTTTCATCCAAAAATAATCTTATAAGGAAGTCGTCAGAGTTGGAACATAGTGAAAAGGAGGTTGAGAATCACCTCTCTGAACTAGAGAAGGAAAATGTACAGTTGGCGGAGCGAATATGTGGCTTGGAATCACAATTAAGATATTTAACTGATGTGAAGGAGTCAAGCCGTTTGGACTTAGAGAATTCAGAATCTTGTGTTGCAAGTTTCAAGGAGGACGTAATGAGACTGGAGGGTGAATTGGAGGCTCAGAAGGCTGATATGAAGTACAAGTTGCAGGAGATGCAAATGCGATGGCTAGAAGCTCAAGAAGAGTGCGAGTATCTGAAGATCGCAAATGCCAAATTACAATCTACAGCTGCAAGTTTAATTGAAGAGTGTAGTTTGCTTCAAAAGTCAAACATAGAGTTCAAAAATCAAAATGTTGAGCTATATGAACATTGCACTGTCTTGGAAGCTGAACTGAAAGAATCAGAGAAGGTCTTTTCTAACATGGTTAAGGGAGTTGAAGCTCTAGAAGAAAAATACACCACAATGCTGGAAGAAGTTGCATCAAAAGAGAAAGCCCTTAACATAGAATTAGACACACTTCTTGATGAGAACAGGCGATACAAGGAGAAAATGGTTACAGAGGAGAACCTATTGAATCAGATGTACTTGGAGAAGACGGTTGAAGTTGAGAAACTTCAAAGACAGATTGCAGATCTCACCGAACAGATCTCTGCCAGCCATGATGAAGAGAGAAGAACAAATTCAGATGCTGTACTAGAAATGTCCAGTTTATGTGCAGAAAAAGCTTTGCTTGAAGCTTCGTTGCATGAAGTCCGAGGAAAACTCAAGGTATCTGAGATCAACTTCAGTACCATCCAAATCGAATCAGAAGCAAAGCTGAAAGCACTTGGAGATGAGCTGGCAGTTTCCAAACAAAACCAAGAAGTTCTCATGGCTGACCATGAAAAGCTATTGGAATTGTTGGAAGATGTGAAATCCAGCGAGGAGAAATATAAAGGCATCGTTAGGGTGCTCAAATTAAAACTTAAAACTTCTGAATATCAGAGGCTAAAACTAACAGACGAAATATCCAACCTTAAGCTGCAGTTGGAGAAAACAGTGGTTCTTCAAGATGAAATTTTGGCTCTCAAGGTATCACTTAGTGAGGCCAAATTTGAAAATAAAAAACTTGAAGGTTCACTCCAGAGTTTATCAGGAGACTATGAAGCCCAAAAAACTCAGAAATTTCAGTTAGAACTGAAGCTTATCGACATGCAGAAGGCTTTGTCTGAGTTAGAGGACTGCAAACGTAGTAAAGTTGTGCTTGAGGAAAAGGTTTTGCGGCTGGAAGGAGATCTAACTGCGAGAGAAGCATTAGGTGCTGCAGATGCTGAACTGAAAAATGAGCTTGCACGTGTCAAAAGAGCCAATAATGAACTTCAAAGGAGGATAAGACACCTGGAGGAGGAGAAGCAAGAGAGTCGGAAGAGAGCTCAAGCTTTTGCGGAGGAACCAACCGATAGGAAAGAAGTGAAACAAGATCAGAATAGGGCCACTGTTTCAAGCTTTTCTATTTGCTGTGAAACTAATTCCACGAGTACGCCTACCTCTGGTGATTCAAATCAGGTCAATATCCACTGTCCTATCTTGCAATTTAAACCAGAGTATTAGCGTAGTCTGCCTTTACTTCAATAACTTGTTTTCTTGTCTTCACTAATTAATGATGGGGAGATTAAGTTTCAAACAAAAAAGAAGATGAAATCAAGTAACATTTTCGGAAATGGTTCTTTTTCTGGTACATAACAACAGCGGTAAGTCGGATTTATTCTGCTTTTTATTTTTGTGTGTTTCAGGTTGATTCCAGATCTAATCATTGTACTGGGAGCTTGCTAGCTAGCGGAACTGAGCCCTTATCAAAGATCCAGCAACTTGAAATTGAACTTGCGGAGGCATTGGAGGCAAATGATCTGTATAAAACTCAGCTTAAAAGGTGGGTACAAGTACATTGTTTCTGTGACCAATAGATATCTGTTTCTTCACTAAAACAGTTTAAACATTTTTCACCACGATTTCTTGTATAAATACCTCATCCAATACTTTTCATGTGTGTTGGTTTCCTAAAACCGCTTTTTACTTATCTAACATAAGCATCAGTATAACTAGTACGTGGAAAGGTGTTAGTAATGCTAAAATGTTATGTTTCAGTTTGTTGTCTGAGGGAGGCAGTCAGTCAACTGATCTCAAAGTGTTGTCGACCGAAGATGGATTGCAAAGAGATGGTTATCACGGCGACATATCATCACTTCAGCTAGAGTTGAAGGATATTCGTGAGCGTTATTTCCACATGAGCCTTAAATACGCAGAAGTTGAAGCTGAACGCGAGCAACTGGTCCTCAAGCTGAAGTCCACTAGTAATGGAAGAAGGTGGTTTCGTTAATAGGGATCCCAAATTTTTGCGAGTCCTTTAACTAGTACTCAAAAGACAGAGGCATGAAGCAGACAATGTATGTGTTTTGTAACATAAAAAGAAATTAAAATAACTGCCTCTGCCTCTGTCTCTACCAAATTTATTGTACGTACTCAACTACAAGTAGAAAGTAGAAACTTGCATCTTTTTTCTTTTGTTTCATTTTCATGTTAAGAGGATCCACGGTGTGTCCAATGCCCCCACTGAGACAAAATAAACTATAATAAAAAGCTTAACAAGAGGTTGGTAATTTCAAATGCTACTGGATCAAGAAATTAGATGTATTATATCTAAGGTGTGTTGGAACAAATAAATTTCAATTCTTTGGCTCATGCATGAGATCAGAGGATTTGGAATTGAATTTTAGATTTTTAATTTTTATGCAGCTTCTATACACTTGATAATTTACATACCTTTTTATCCACCCCAGATTCTTATTTATCAATAATTCAATTGAACTAAAGATTTTTAAACATGACAGTAAACCCAATTTGTTTCCAAATTGATCGCATGTGAACAAATATTAGTGTGATACAATTAAGAAAGAAAAGTATCATCTACGTCTACGAATGCAAATGCCACAATGTTGCAGTTTAAAGACAAATGAATTGGCAGTTGATATAGTCATGTAAAATGGAAGTTGTTTTATCTGTCTCTATTTTGTTTTAGGTTTTTAGTAAGTGTTTCTATTTCAAGTAGCCTCTTCCACTATAAGAAAATTGTAAATTACCGATAAAAAAACCTTTGTAATAAATTAGCGACGGAAACTACTTTCCGTAGGTAAAGTTGTTGGAAAAAAAAAGTAATTTGCGACCGAAAAAAATCCATCAATAAAGAAGGAGATGAAACTTTGCTGATGGAAATTAGCGATGGAGTAGTGAAAGTCGTTATAAAAATAGGCGCTAATGATTCTCGACAACAAATGTCTACAAAATTTATCGATTGAAATGAATTTTGTTGATAATATATCGACGGAACTTTGTTCCGTCGGTAAATTCAACGATGTCGGGTTGTTCCTTTAATTGGAAGTAAAACGATGTCGTTTGTTCAACCACAAATGACAAACGACGTCGTTTCGTTATCACGTTTAAGCAAGGGTGTCGAACCCTTCTCCCTATCTGTCGAAGGTGTCTGAAAATGTTGTAATTTTTTCCCTCTAACCTCGTCATCGTCGTCTTCTGTCATTCTCTAGCTATACATCGTTGTCGTCGTCTCTGTCTTTAGTTAATCATCCATCATGGTTAGTTATTCCTCCTTTCCACTTGGTTTTTTTTATTTTTCTGCTTGTTGTTATTCAGGAAGCTTTTGTTTGGGTCGGTTTTGGATGATGTCCTTTGTGTTTTCTGCATTTATTTTAGCTGTTAGTGGTTCATCATGCGTCTGAATGTGTTCTTGTTAGTGAAGAATGCCAGGTACTAGTGTTTTGTTAATAGTTAGGAATGAATTTGTTATGCCTATGTAAAGTGTTCAATGAAAGACTTAAAGGGATAAATTTGTTTTGTTTTAATACGGTAAGTTAAATGGATTTAGATACAGTGTGGATAGGATTCATATACAATGTTTATACTTTTATAACAAAAAGCAGTGTAATGACACTTAAAATTGTTAGTTTCATGAAAATATATAATTAAATTCGCATATGGTTTCCCGAATCTTAATTGTTAACAATAGCAGGAGGTCAAAACATATATTAGGAAAAAAAAGTCATAATGATGATGGTGAATTAAGTAAAATATGATTAGTTTTAGAACTAAAAGCAATTAAATGAGACAAATCATTCATGGCATGGCATTGGTGGGGATAGATACGAATTTGGCATGTCTTTTGCACCTTTAGAATTAGTTTATATTGTACATTAATTATAGTCTTACCTACAGGCTGGGGATTGAAAATAAAAATGCAATAACTATAATAGATATTAGGTCTTAAAATTAAATTGAAATGCCAAAGTTACATCTTAGGGCTGAAAAATAAAATAAAACAAAAATAGAATGCCTAGAATGAATATTAGCTATTGGAATCTAAAGAAAATGGCTATAGTAGTTCCATAAGACTAGAAATGAAAAAGAAATGCATATGGGTAATTTCTAGGGCTTAAAACTAAACTAAAATGAAATGGAATCTCTAGAATGACTATTAGGGTTTTAAAATGGAGAAAATGTTTAAAGTTGTATCATATAACTTGAAATAAAAATGAAACACTTAAGGATGGATCTTGGGGCTTAAAAATAAAATATTTAGAATGAATTTTAGAGCTTAAAAATAAGATAAAATAAGTATAATGAATATTAGGGCTTTGAAAAGGAAAAAATGCTAAGAATGGTGCCTTAGGATAGCTAGGTTATAAGGCTTAAGAAATAAAATGAAGTAAGAGATGACTAAACTAAATTATTACATGACTAAACTAAAATTTGAAACCTGCTTGTTCATTTGTGAATATTATATTAGTTTGATGTTTTATTTCTTTGAGACATGATTACAAGTGTTATATTTAACATAGTCATAGGATTATTATTCCTATGTTGTGAATTGGAGTTATGCTTTTAATAATGAAGTGGACGTTCATTTCTATATTTCTTATAGTTGATTAAAGTGAAAATTGTAAATTTAAATTATTAATAACTTGGATTACTTTCATTGAGGTTTAAAATTGAACATAATGATTGATTCACAATAAAATGAAGAGTTGAAATGAAAAATGATTAATTATATGTTGATTTTGTACATTACTACAGATTTCATCCAAGCTGTCCAAGTTTTTATTTTTCCTTTAGATGTGCTTCAAATGTACGTTTAATCTCTTCTTAACTTGAAAAATAGCATAGCTTAATATATTGTGCTGAAAAGAACTATGTTTTGATATTTCATACAAAAATGTTGATTAATATGCATATGACAGATCTGAAATGTTTCTTTTAGTGGTTCATAAGTTTACAGAAAGGTTGCTTTATTAGTTGAATTATGTAAAGACATATATCTTGATTGAACTAGATGTATAATTGCCAATTAAAGATTATTTTTAAAGTATTATAAGATGAAATATGGGCTATTGAAATTTATGAAGAATTGTTCAGATAGGTTATGCTAATTTTAAGTTTTTCTTCATACAGATTTGACGACAAAGAAGCCTATATGAATGCAGAGATGTTACATGCTCTTTTGATGTGTCCTTACATGAAAATTTTGCATATTTTTACCATAGGAACCATATCTTCCAGTTTTAGGTTATGAAACATACATATATACATGGAATTACTTTTTAGCTTTGGATATAGAAGACGATACAGGAGCATTAAAATTTTTATGCCTATAATTGGAGTCTATATGCTCATATGATGACATTGGCAATGGCTCAACAATATGCACATTATTTTTATTACAAAAATTTTCTTATCTTTAGATGATGTACTTTCATAAGTGTAATCAATTACATGTTTGCCATTTAAGGTTTTTTGGGACCCAAGTTGCATTATAGTTTTTCTCCTACTAAACTGAAATCATAAAATGATGCTTTAAAAATATTTCTCTTTTTTCAATACCTCATTCTCATCCAATAAACATGCTCATTTTCATTGCCAGCAACCATACTCTTAGATATTATATAAGGTCATACATATAACATTTCAATTGCTCATCTCAATCAATATGCATCAAAGAGTTTTTGAGCTTCTTTTTAGTTGGAAGATATTTTCTTCATTTTTATGCTTATAACCTCTAGGTATTCAACTAACTCATTATATGAAAGGTTAATATCATAATTATTACTCTTAGCATAAGAGATTTAACAATATGGTAGCTTATTATTATTGGATATAAAGCATAAACTTTGCATAATCTTTTTTTATTCATGACTTTAAGAAATAATAGTGTCATCTTATTAAGCCTTTAAATGCTTTCTTCTTCTTATTTAATTACTTTTCTCTCGTAATTTTCAACAATTTATTAAATTTCTTTGTGATTATATTTATATCATCCTCATCACTCTCACTTATATAGGTCTTATATATAATTTTCCTCCTTCTTAGCAACTTTAAAAATCGCACCTCTTCTTGTTGAAGTAAGCTCGTTTTCATGTAATTCATTAATCTACATCTCATAGGTTAGTGATTATATTAGCTTTTCCAATGGTATGGTCCTTAATTTTTATACTTTTGTTTACTATCTTTGTTGCAGGTCATGTTCTGTGATAAAGAGCGTCGATAATTGTTTAACCTCAATTGTCTTCTTTGTAGTTTACAATTGTCCGTCAATTAAGGTAAGTCGTTCAACTAAGTAATGAGTACAAAGTGATCCATTTTGTGTTGCTCTTTGCAATTTCACCTATAACAACGATTGACGAGATTTTAGGCTGGGGTTTAATAGTCTAAGTATTTATGTTTGAGATTTGTTTAAATTGAAACATAAAGACTTAAACTTGTAGGTGATTAATTCAAACTTCATATTAATATAAACACGTAATTGATAAGATAATTCTTTGCATAATAAACCCTTAGGATGACATATAGGTTGAAAACCCGTGATGTAACTCTTATGAGGCTTATCGGTGAAATTTTTCATGAGCCTAGGAGTCACAGTGAAAACTTACTTTCTCGATTCATCTAGTGTAATAATGCCACGTACCATAGTGATTATCTAAAATCAAACTTTGTAAATGAACTTGTAGGTGATTAAATCAAACTTAGTATTAACATAATAAATTCATGTAAATGACAAGACAATTCTTTGCATAATAAACTCATATAATGGTATATAGGCTGGAAACTCATAATGCAACTCCCATGAAGCTTATTAATGAAAATTTTCATAAGCCTAGGAGTCACAACAAGAACTTACTTTCTCAATTTGTCTGGTCTAATAATGTCACGTACCATAGTGCTTTTTTTATTTCCACCGATTTTATTTATTGTAAACCAATTTCCACTCTTTTTATTTTAATATAAAGTTAGAAAAATAATATGTAGGTGTTTTTTTCCCTTCTTAATGTCACTTCTTACAGGATATTGGTTGGCAAATTGCTTTATTTGACTAATAGTCATATATGTTGTCCATCAATTAAGTCAATATATCAATAAGTCAAAGTATAGTTCATTTGTAGGTTGTTTATATGACATTAAAATATATTAACGATAA
The DNA here is from genome assembly GCA_025629785.1 of Erythroxylum oxycarpum. NCBI lineage: Eukaryota > Viridiplantae > Streptophyta > Magnoliopsida > Malpighiales > Erythroxylaceae > Erythroxylum > Erythroxylum oxycarpum. Next base: position 18,280,510 of record JAOTAZ010000220.1, on the reverse strand, counting down.
TAAAAATGAAAGCCTTATGTTTCCTAAAAAATTCTTCGATGATTGTAAGATTATTATGACTTAGGATGTGGTGATTGTCTAATTACTAAGGTGTAATTGGCTGTGATTGAGTTATCTAATTGTGAAATTATATGGTAGGATAGGTTGGTCTCAATTTTGAGGAAAAATGGTTAGAGACTTGTAAAAACTTATGAGAAATGAAGGAACTAATGATGCATAAAGTAAATATTAAATCTTTTGTAAGATTATTATGGATACTACTGTAATGATTATTATATCTTATTACAGTCACTTTTTGAAATAATAGTTTTGTAGAAATGAGTAATGTTGATAGATCTTAGATGTATGGACGATTAACACCTGATGATTTCATTAATCCTGAGTTTGTTGAGGGAGTTGAAACTTGTATTTATTATGCATGTTCTCAACCTGCATATATGGATGGTCCAAAGATCAAATGTCCATGTAAAAAGTGTGAACATATTCGTGTTCTTCCTATTGATGAAGTGAATCTCCATTTGTTAAGAAAATGGTTTGTTCCAAATTATTTTGAATAGACACAACATAGGGAACCATTAATTTGTAGCATTTCAGGGGGTAATGAAGTAAACTCGTTAATAAATGCGGATGATTTGAAAAGGGGACTAGATTTATAACAAATTATGTGGGTGCAACTGAAAATCCTTACATCTAAATCGTTTATGATGGAGCCGGTTATACCTTTCAGAAAAATATAGAAAATCTTGAAGAAGCAAACCCACATGTATTTTTTTTGACTTACTGAAATTAGTTGACCCAAAAATATGGCCAAATTGTGAGACGATGACTCAATTATCTTCAATTGCTCAAATATTGAACAAAAATTTTGAAAGGCATATTTCTGATTAAAGTTTAGATAAACTTCTTAGTTGGTATAATGAATCATTGCCTCTTGATCATACAATGATTGATAACTTTTACAATATAAAGAAACTTATTAGGAGTCTTGGTTTGGTAGTTGAAAAAATTGATTGTTGCAAATTGGGATGTATGTTATTTTGGGGAGATGATGTGAATTGCAATAGTGTAAATTTTGTAGTCAGTCTAGGTTCAAACCTAGAAAGCATACTATGAAACAAAAATTTGTACCTTAGAAGCAAATGTATTATTTTCCACTAACTTTAAGACTTTAAAGATTGTATGTCTCTGATATTACTGCATCTCACATGAGATGCCATAATGAACATAAACAGGAAAATGGAATAATAAACTATCCATCAGATGCACTCACATGGAAACATTTCAATAACATCCATTCTTAGTTTGCAGTTGAAAGTTGAAATGTTAGGTTGGGATTATTGACAGATGGATTCCAACCTTTTTCAATAATCCCAACCTTTTGGTCAATCCGACTAACAATATTCATCATGACCAAACATACTTACTCCTTATAATTTGCCTCCATAGATGTGTATGAATGAGGCATATATGTTCTTAACGATGATTGTGCTAGGGCCTAGGCATCGAAAGCATAAAATTGATGTATTCTTACAACTATTGGTATCTGAATTACATCATCTTTAGGATTTTGGTGTGGAGATATATGGTATGTCTCTTAAACAAATTTTTGGTTGAGGGAAGCTTTGATGTGGATTATTAGTGATTTCCTTGCATATGCTATATTGTCTAGATGGAGCACAACAAGAAAATTGGCTTGTCTTTATTATGACAATCATTATGATACGTTTTATCTTCCTAACGAGGCCAAAACATCTTGATTTGCCAACTATAGGAAATTTCTTCCACCAGATCATCCATTTAGACGCAATAAACAAAAGTTCATTAAGAATAAGATGGTACTAACACCTCCTCTCCCTTACAAAGTTGGCGAAGAGATATTACAAGAGATTGATGAATTAGGGTTGCTGAAAGTTGCAGAACTTAAAACTGAAAAAGTGAATAGAAGTATTAGTAAAAACTTTAGTTGGAGAAAATGAAATATCTTTTAGGATTTGCCATATTGGAAAACTAATTTGATATGTCATAATCTAGATGTGATGCATATTGAAAAAACATATTTTTGACAATTTGTTCAACACCATAATGAACATTGAAGGGAGGACAAAAAACAATGCAAAATCACAAGCTGATTTTAAATTTTTCTGTAGAAGGAATGAGCTAGATAAAGGTCTTTATATCGGTAAATATCCAAAAGCATTTTACATATTAGACAAAAAGCAAAAAGAAATTTTATGTGAATGGTTGAAAAGTTTAAAATTTCTCGATGGTTTTGTTTCGAACTTAGTAAGGTGTGTGAACTTGAGGAAGTACAAATTATTTGGCATGAAAAATCATGATTGTCATGTGTTTATGCAAAGGCTAGTGCCCAAAAGCACATAAGATGATGTCAATAAAGAAGTTGGAAGACACTTTCCTTGATGATTCGAGAAATATGTAAGTTTTCACTTGCAATAATTGAAATAGTTGAATTATTAGTTCAAAGTGTTTAAATGACATTATATTATTTAATATGATTTGTTATATATGCCTTAGAAAATCCAATAGAGAACAAGTTTATATGTGATCTTGCAAAAGGACCTTTGTGAAATGTCAAATGGTATCCGGTGTATTTTGTTAATGGACACAAATTTCATATAAAAAATCATGGTCATAGCATGACAGCAGTAAATTGTGGGTTTGCATATAGGGAGAATTGACAAATTATTATGATAAAATTATTGAGATGCTTAAAATTAAGTACCTACAATGCTAATAAAATGGAGTGTGATATTTAAGTGTGACTAGTTTGATCCAACTTGTAATATTGGAACAAAAGTGCATAGTTGATACAATCTAGTTGAAATCAACCAGCGAAGAAGATTTAGACAATTTGAACCTTTCATGTTGGTAATGCAAGCGATCTTAGCTTATAACGAGATAAGTCAGAATGGTTGACCATTTGCAAAGTAAAACTTCGAGATGTTTTTGAATTACAAGTAAAGGGAGAAAATAAGAGAATTGAAAGTTAAGTATTTCAAGAAGATATTTATGAAATAAATGCATAAATAACATATGATGAGAATGAACCTTTGAGCGATCCAAATAATGAATATGTTGAAATTTCATCTAGAGAGGAGGAGGAGGGTGAGAAGTCTAAAGAGAAGCCTGAGTTTGATTCTAATTCTTCAAAAAACTAAGATGATGATGATTTTGATTTATAATTAAGTGATGATAGCGATTAATTTATGTTTGTAATAAGATATTAAATGAATAAATTTATTATTGCATCACTAATATAATGTTATTTGTGTTTTATTACCAAAATATTCAATAAAATGTGAATTTCAGGTTAAAAATATGCCACAAAAGAGAAAACATGATTTGTTGCGGGCAGACTTACAGTCCCTATATATTCACCTTTTGTACTTGCTGCTACACCATACCACCCCTACCCCAATAGAGATATTAGGGGTAAAATGTGGATGATGGAGGCGACCTCCAGCCTGAAGCTAAGGAAGTTAATAGAAGAACTTACATCACAATTGTCAATAATCTGTTAGTGAACTTCTAAAAATTTTGTAATTAATACATAATAACACCATAGTTTTATACTTATGTTATATGTTTTAATTTGAAAATGATCTAAAAATGCTTATATATTAGGTTGGTTACGTCTGGAAAGTGCTCTAGAAATATCTCATTCAAGTTCAAGGATATAAAAAATATATTCTTTAATCTTTTTTATTTTAGCTAATTTTATACATTAATTAGATAAATATTGTCATTTATATGTACTTATAATATTGATAAGTGTAAATCGCATCATATTTTAGAGCTGAGTTTGATATGTATTTAATTGTTAATTCAATCGTTTAGCATGTGTTTATGTTAGAATTGTGTTAGTTTGTTAATTATTTGTGTTTAAGTGTTTTTATGGGTTAGTACAAATCTTTAAGCTTAAATATTATGTTTTTAAGGTACCTCAATGTGTTTGTTAGTGTTTCAGGGTCAATATCAAAGAACGGAGAAGTTTCGGAGACATTTGGGCTAAAATAACAGCCCACGATCGTGGCACAATAGGCCACGATCATGAAAGAAGCACTAGAGTTAGCCTACGATCGTGGCCCACATTCCACGACCATGATAGAAGCTCATGGCATGGCCCACGATCATGGCCTGCATGCCACGATCGCGACAGAAAGCTTGATGTGGCCCATGATCACGACCTACATTGACAGACGTGTGACACTCAAGAACGTCAAGTTTCGAGAGATTTTTTGGACTTTTCAGAACTTGGAAAAACCCTAAGGTTACCCAAAACATAAGAGGTTATTTAACGAACAAGAAAAGGGGCAGAAAATAAAGCTTTTGACATCATCCACCTTGAAGATTGAGAGAATTCATTGAGAGATCGAGAAAGAGAAGAAGGAAGAGAGAAATTGAGAAGAAGTTGACACAATGTACTTCCCAGATCAGGAGGTTTCCCGACATCGTTACCTTCCATCCTCCATTTTGATTGTATTTCCTATTTATTTCAGTTTATCATTTTATATAATTGGATTAAATAATTGATGATATGATCTAAATGTTGAAGATATTCTAAACTCACCTTTGGAGTTTTATTCTTTATTTAATGAAATTTGATTGCTTTTATGTTTATTGGATTTATTATGATTAAGTTCTATGATTGTATAATTCAGTAATAAACTGAGAGGGTGAATCGAATGAAAAATAATTAAATTGAGCTAACGAGAGTTAGGTGATTTAATAGAACAAGAATTAAATAAAATTGGTAATTATGCAAAGAGAGATCTTGCATAGGTTCCCAATAGTTTATTGGACAACTTTAGATCTAATTAGGGTTTTTGATAGATTGTTAATCGAGAAATTGCAATTTCCATAATCTAATTAGGGTGTATAATTTAGGGTTAATGGTTATAACTCGAGAGAGAGTAATCAGCCATAGGATCGTCTAGAACCAATAATCTGGTAATTCATAATCAATTAGGTTAGCGTTAAGGATAGGTAAAATTCTCTTTCTCTCAATTAGTAATTCTCTTAGGTTGATTTTTGGGTGTGTGTTTCAATTGTTGAATTATTAATATTGTCGTGATTGATTCTTAAATTGTTTTGATTGATTGAATTGAATTCTCGTTTTAGTTTCGTTATATTTTGAATTTTTATGATTAATTCTGGCCTTAGATTTTAGGATTAGATTATTCCTCTTTATGGAATCGACACCTTAGGTACTACGCGAATGAACCGTGCCCTTGAAGATTATCAAGGATATTTATTAAAACTTACACACATAAAACACTTGATCAAGTTTTTGACACTATTGCCGGGAAGGCAATTAGTTTAGTTTTTTAGTCTAAAACTTTTTCCCTATCTTTTGTTTTAATTAAAAAATAGAGAAAGAAGTTTGAGTCGTAAAGTAGAGACTCAAGATATCTTAGAATGAGAATGAGACATATGAAAAGCTAGATGCAAAGAAGAAATAGAAAGAACAATGATGGAAGATATATATAATAAGGAGCAAGGAACTTTTGCGAATTACAATGAGGCACAGTATGGTTGGGAAAGTAACAATCCTTATTAGAATATGTACACTCCGAGATGGTAGAACTACCCAGATTTTTATTGGTCCAACAATGCAAGTACTCATATGGGACATCAAGACATATTTGAATTTCAATAAGATGAGTTTAGTTCATGAGATTCCAAATTGGACAAAATCATAGATAAGCTAACAGACATGGAAGAGAACCAGAAGAGACTAGAAGAGCAATTTGATTAAGTAACGGAAAATCATGCAGCTTCTATTCACAACCTAGAGATTCAAGTAAGACAGCTTGCCCGTGAATTTTGTAAGAGAAATGTGGAAAACTCTCTGGGCAATATGGAGTTATATCAATGAGAGCAATATGAGGTTATCACACTTAGAAATGGGGAAAAACAACAAGAACCAATGGAAGACCATGCTGGACCCTACTTTATAGAAGATCAAGAAATTAAAAGAGAGAATGAAGAAAAGGATGAAAACCCCTCATATTATTCGCCAGATCTTGGTATACTATGCTTAAACATTGAAAAATTTTGCGCAGATGTCCATAAAAAGAACCTTATCCTTCGGATCAATGATGACCAAGTGATATTCAACAGGAATGATGTATTAAAGAATCTGAAGGATAGTAGCTCATTCAAGATAATTGATGTGTTTGAATCTTCTAAAGAACAAAGGGACAAAGAACAAATGACAACAAACATTGAGTTTGAAGAAGTTATGAAAGTCTCTGTTCGTGGTGTGGAAGAAGCAGAGAAGACGAAGGTGATTAAGGAAGAAGGAGAGAAACCCATCTTCTTACAGGACAAACTGTTGAATTTAATGGAAGATTCAGGGAGTTTTGTTATTCCCTATTTTATTGATAATTTGTTAGTGAGAAGGACATTACTGAAATTAATTGGTTTTCTCAACTTTATCAATATTGTCCTTCTAATCATTTTGCAATTTATAGCTTACTTACAGACTATAAAACTGATGTTGAACGAAAAAGGTGGAAGCAAGTCACTCATAATTGATCCCGACTGACTTTCCAAAGATAGAGCGTCGAGCTAGCCATGTTAAAAGAAGCACTGCATGGGAGGCAACCCATGGCATATTAATTACATATTATTTCCTTTTGACTTTTAGATAGTTTGAATTTCGTAGTTAGGTTATTTTTGTTTCCAAATAAAATCGAGAAGGCATAAGACTTCGACTTCAATTAGATGATCGATGTAGTAAGCAAAAGAGAGGTGAAAGACCTATAAAGAGTTAAGAAGTGATTTCGGAAACTATAAAAGGACGAAAGAAAAAAAAGAAATTGGTGGAAATATTACAGGCCACAATCGTGGCCTACTGTAGGGTAAAAAGGGACACACGAATTTCAGCTTCATTTTTTACCATTTTACCCTCCGTTAACCTATATATTCATTTCTTACTTCACTTTTTCACTCACTTTCCTTTTTACTTTATCTCTCTAAGTTTAGAACCTCCAAATACTCTCACTTCTCTCTAACCAAATTCCAAACTTTCAGTCTCCTCCAACTTCTACTTACTTGCAAGCTAGTGTGACGTGTATTAAGCAGTCAGCGAAGTGTGATTAATCATAGGGACGAAACCAAGTCTTAAGACAAGGGCGAAGGAATAAGGTGGCGAACTTCGAAACACCCTTCCCGATTTACACAGAAGAGGAAGGTATTTGTTGCTAATCCCTCAATGCTAAACAAATTGTAGTCCAAAATATTTTGATTTTGATACACCTAATAGGCTAGAACTATGGGATAAGGTAGAGAACCTAGCAAAAAAAATTCAGTGGGCGAAGTTTATACACTTTCAATATCCTGTCTACCAGGAGCTCACTTTAGAATTCTTCACTTCCCTATATTACAAGCCTAGTAACCCTAAAGAAATGTGGTTTAGGTTACAGGGACAAAACTATGAGATGAACATCAAACTCATGTGTGATATTTGTGGGTTCTCTGAGTTTTCCATTATTGATCAGCACGATGACTTTTGTGATTCTCGTTATTGGAATGAACTCATTGGGTTAGAACGATTTGACGCTAAAAATGCCCACAACAACATCATAAGAACCCATGAGCACTAGTTATTGCATAAATTCATATGTCAAATGGTTTTTGATAAATCAGAAACCAACAAGTGTTCCATAAAAAAATTGTTCCTGTTGTGGTGCATGGATCACAACATCCTAGTAGGCACCTCTACACATGTGTTGAACGCTATTGTTGCAACTCTACGTAAGAGGAGCAACAATTTGGGTATGTGATACTTGGTTTTAACCATTGCTGAGTATTATGGCATGGATTGTAGAGATTTAATCGTTCATCTCCCAAATTTTCTAAATCATTATCATCTATGGCGTGCTGGAATCCTTAATTCCCATAACATGGATCACCGGGATATCAGCCCAAAGACTCATGTGAAAATCATGGCTAGTCAGGCAAGTTCGAGCACAGCCCCACCTCAACATGTAAAAGAGGACTCAACTAGTGAGGAGTCTGAAGAGGAAGACGATACTGATGAACCGGGCTAGAAGAAAGTGCTCGATATAATCTCCATGAATGCCAAGGTAATTACAGATACATTTGCGGAGAACTTTAGAAGAACGAAGGAGATGACCCGAACTTAACGACATCAAAGTTAGGATATACATCGTATCCATCAGTACTTTGAGGCTTAAGATGTCCAACTGCCACCTTCGAGACCATCTCTGCCTCCATCACCGTAAGGCTTTGTTTCTAAATCTTTTCTTTTTTAATTTAGTCCTTATTTTATTCTTGTTTTTACTTTAATTTATGTTTCTTCTTACTAAGCATGTTTGTTTTCCCCCTTCTCACATTGAGAACAATGTGTTGTTCAAGTATGGGGAGGGTTATGTGTCTTTGAATGTGAATTTTACATATTGTATGATAGTTTGTAAGGTTGCATTTTGTGAATTGTGTTAATGTGTCAATGGCTTAGATGGATTGAAATTGATTTAATTTTGAACATATTCTATTAAGTTGTGAAGAGTCATTAGCTCACAAAATTAGTGAATTGGATTCTTTAACTAAATATGCAAGTTAATTAGGATTTAGTGTGAGTTTATCACCCTCTAAATTGTCACATTTATTCATAATTTTAGGTCTTTTAACTAAAGTAGCTCTGCTGGTATTTTTTAATGAAAATGAGTAGCTTAATTAACAAGGTAGGCAATAAAAAATTGTTGGTTAATTTTAAATAAATAACTATTTCACTGGTCTTCAGGTTATGAATAGAGCTAATAGCCAGTTGAGAGTGTGATGTAGCTGAGTAACCAGATCGACACGCATTACAAATGTGTGCCTCCATGTCAAAAGGCTATAATAACGTTTCAACCAAGTAGCTTAATAAAAAAACATGACTTAGTCGAGTAACTGGATCAACATTCATTACCAATATTTGCCTCTGAGTAAAAGACTAGGTCTATGTTCAATAAAAATAAAAAATAAAAAATGTGTTTTCTAGTAAAACCTATCGAACTTGTAAATAGCTTGACTTTTCATGAACACGTACTTAGGAGTAATTACAGAGTTTGAATAACCAAAAAATTATTAATGTGTGTGTACAATTGAAAAGGGTGAGTAACTTGGCATTTGAGTTTTGATTAATATGTATGTTTAGCCCAGAGCCCCTAGATGCGGATTTTGCATGTTAATGATTTGAAATAACTTGAATGATTGTATTTGAAGTTAAATTTATTTCATGAAGTTGAAGTTATTGTCTCATTATTGCATTGTGTGCTTATGATTTTGTGTTTTTGTTGTTTTGATTACTTGAGGACAAGCAAACGTTTTAAGTGTGGGGATGTTAATAAATGTAAGTTGCATCATATTTTAGGGTTTAATTTGATATGTATTTAATTGTTAATTCAATTGTTTGGCATGTGTGTTAGGTTAGAATTGTGTTAGTTTGTTAATTGTTTGTGTTTAATTTTTTTATGCCTTATTACAAGTTTGTAAGCTTAAATATTATGTTTTTAAGGTACCTTAATGTGTGTGTTTATGTTTTAGGGTCAATATCGAAGAATAGAGAAATTTCAGAGACATTCGGGCTGAAATAACGGCCCACAATCGTGGCACAACAGGCCATGATCATGATAGAAGCACCAAAGTTGGCCCTCAAATGTGACCCACAATCGTGGTTTGCATCGGGCAGACGTGCAAACACTCAAGAATGTCAAGTTTTGAGAAATTTTTGAACCTTTTGGACCCCAAAAAACCCTAGGGTTACCAAAAACACAAGAGGATATTTAAAGAACAAGAAAACAGGCCAAAAATAAGGCTTTTGACATCAGCCACCTAGAAGAAACTCTTAAAAGAATTCATCGAGAGATTGAGAAAGAGAAGAAGGAAGGGAGAAGTGGAGAAGAAGCTAACTCGACGTACTTCCCAAATCAGGAGGTTTCTCGACGTTGCTACCTCCTGTCCTCCATTTCGATTGTATTTCTTATTTATTTTTAGTTTTACCATTATATATAATTAGATTGAATAGTTGATGATATGATCTCAATGTTGAGGATGTTCTAAACTCACGTTTGGAGTTTTATTCTTGATTTAATGAAATCTGATTGTTATTGTGTTTATTGGATTTATTGCGATTAAATTATGTGATTGCATAATTTGGTAATAAACTAAGAGGTGAATCGAATAAAAAATAATTAAATTGGGCTAACGAGAGTTAGGTGATTTAATAGAACAAGAATTAAATGCAATTAGTAATTGTGCAAAGTGAGATCTTGCATAGGTTCCTGACAGTTTATTGGACAACTTCAAATTTAATTAGGTTTTTGGATAGATTGTTAATCGAGAGACTGTAATTTCCATAATCTGATTAGGCTTTATAATTTAGGCTTAATGGTTATAACTCGAGAGAGAATAATCAGCCTTAGGATCGTCTAGAACCAATAACCCTGTAATTTATAATCAATTAGGTTAGCGTTAAGGACATGTAAAATTTCCTTTCTCTCAATTGGTAATTCTCTTAGTTTAATTTTAGGTGTGTGTTGCAATTGTTGAATTATTAATATTGTCGTGATTGATTTTTGAATTGTTTTAATTGATTGAATTGAATTCTCATTTTAGTTTCGTTATATTTTGAATTTTTGTGATTAGTTCTGGTTTTAGATTTTAGGATTAGATTATCCTTTCTTGTGGGATCGATATATTAGGTATTACACAAACAAACCGTGCGCGTGTGGATTATTGAGGGTATTTATTAAAACTTACACACATCAAACATTTGATCAAGTATATTTTTATTTTTTTGCAAAAGGAAATTTTTTTGAATTCAAAATTTGATGATGTAATTTATAATGTATAAGAGAGGTGAGCTCTTAAACGTTATAGAGGCTTTCTTAGTTCGATACACAAGAATAGTATACAACCACCATATATATCTGAAGAAATATGAAGTCGTTGGTAGCAGTATTGGGTATCACCCGAGATAATGCCCATTTTAGTGTGCAATTCTACCAACAAATGTGGAGGATCGAATGGAGAAAGTCCACCCGTACACATTGGAGGATGTTTGACCCACCAAGGGCGTGCACTTCAACTTATAAGTATCAAAACTTTACACTTATATTTTGATTTTTATACTTTGATGTATGGAATTTGATTTCAATGTTGATGTGTGAAATTTAGAATGAAACTATGTGTATTATAGAGAATAATAATGTTATCAATGTCTAGTGTCATTAATGGTTATATTGTTGAGTTAATTTTTTTGTCTAACAAAGGATAAAAATCATAAAAATATAGGAAACTCTACCGTAATTTTTGTAAATTGTAGTTCAATTATAACAATTTATTCTGGTGCAAGAAAAATTTAGGGCGAGAGGCTTACACTATGCCAACTTTTTTTCCCACTCACACTAAGAAGCATGATGGTGTGACCTTCATCAATACCTAATGTAGATAACTTCATATATGTAAAATTTATACTTTAATATTAATTCTTAAAAATTATCACTTATTAACACAAACAATTATAATGATAGGACCGAATACAAGAAAGCATTAAATGACAGTCTTAAAACTTTGAAACTACCAATGAGAGTCAGCCATATCTTGATGTAGTAGATGGTAGGGATTGCCGTGAAAGGATATTCAACTTAGGTTCATTTGCAAATACATGCTATTCGTAATTCTCCACATCTTATACAGTTAGATCTAATAGGTGGTTTGTATCAAATGAGAGAGTCATTCAGTTTGAGAATACAGTAAAGAGGTTGATAGAGTGCATAACTCAGCTCTGTAATGAGATTGATGAGTTGAAAGGGAGGGACAACATTTCATCGCAACAGTTAAAGCATTTTCCTTCACCACCTACATAGCTTCTAGATAAGTGAATGCATTTAATAGTCTGCGACTTTTAAGTTTTGTATGAATTCTTAATTTACAGTTATTTTCAAAATACTTATTCGTAGAGATTATAAAATTTTTATTATATTACCAATTGAAATAGTGTTTACTTTATATTTATCGGTCAATGTTATATTATTTACATAAATTAAATGTACAAAAAATCAAAATACTATCAACAAAAAACTCAGGTAAGTAGTAAGAAATGACGGTTGAAATTTATCATACCTATAATTCTCGACGAAATTAAAATATTACATTGGTAAAAATTTTGCGATGAATAATGCTTTCTGTCGATAAATTTAACGACAAAATGTTTTATATCCGTCGGTAAACTTAGCGACGGCTATTG
>JAOTAZ010000220.1:18234111-18255413 GCA_025629785.1 Erythroxylum oxycarpum | reverse complement strand
AATTATAATTAATAACAATTAATATTATTATTGATGTTAGGTTTAGAAAGATGAGAGACTATTTTTGACATTTCCAATTTTTGTTCATAGGACAAGAATTTCTGTACCTTAGTTTTGAGAGGAACAAAAATTTCTGTCCTTGTCCTCTAAGAACGGAACAAAAATGACTGAAAACGGCAATCAAATAAAATGAAGAACAAAACTTTTGCGTCTTTATCATCCGTACTCATCCTTGAACAGGCTAACCAGACGCAGGGTATGATATCGATGGTGTACTACGTCACTGTACAAAATCCAACGTTTTTTCTTTAGGCTTCGACCAAATTTTATCAAATCCAAATTGAAATATTAGGTTGTCGGTAAGCCTTATCTCGAACAGACATCTATCAATAGGCTCAGTCCATTTCACGTCACAGGAATTCATAATCAAACAATAAATGTTACCTATTGATTATTTTTGAGCCTTCATCCTGTTATTTTCCCTTTAAATTCGAATGTGCCACAAGGCAAACTGCCAGCATAGAGTTGGTTCGCACTCAAAATGGGAATTGAAATCGCATTTCTACTCCTAAACTCGGAAGAAAACAATCCTAAATTTGCATCTCCAAGAAATAATGGGGCAATGAGCAAAATAATGGTTGGAATGAGGAAAAAGGGGAACATCATGAAACTATTTTCAAAGGATAACTAGAAATGGTCAAAATACAAGTTGAGGATATCTTGGATTAATTAACATGCATGCCAATAAACCCAGTTATAGGATGAAATGGGCATTCAGCTCACAACGCAACAAGGGAAATGGGTGTAAATTACTTAATGTACATACAATCTTGAAGACAAAGTATATATACTCAGTATGATCATCTAAGCATGTAAATCACAAAGTTTGAAGATGATTTGACTAAAATACAGCAGTCACAACTTCTACAACCTAAATCTCAAATCTGACCAGTTCCAAGAGGCTGCCTTGATGCATCACCAGAAGCCCAAGCTTGATAATCCTTTACAAGCTGCAGAAGAAGACGATTCATGTATATATCAATTACAATTAATGTTATGTTCAAAATTCAAAACAAGTTCGAGAGGATTCCTCTCCAGAAATCCATCGAGAAAGGAGAGAAATACAGTAGAGAGAGAGACAGAAATTGTTGGATGCTCAAGTCGTTGAGTTGTGACTACTTATAAGAAAAAGAAGTTGGTGGTCAATAATCTCTAGCCAAGTATACAATCTGTTTAAAAAGGTGTTGAATTTATAGCTATATGGTAGGTAGTGTTGTCCCACCAATCAACTAAGAGAATCCAATCTGCTCATTTGCTAGGGGAATCACCACATGAGCACCTCAAATAGGTCTTCAATATCTGTTCACAACCTTTGTTTGACCACCAAATTGAAGGTGGTATGCTGTGGACGATTGTAAACTCATCCCCTGAACCTTGAACGCCTCCAACCAAACTATACCAAGAACAATGGATTCCTATCACTCATAATTGCTTTGAAATCCTGTGCCATCTAAAGATATTTCTGGTGCCGAATAAAGATGTTTGAGTGTAATAAAATGTGAATATTTACTAAACTTATCTATAACCACCAATATAACTTTCTTCCTTCTAGATATAGGCAGTCCTTGGAATTGATGAAGAAGGATAATTTTCAATCAGCAGAGAAGCTTACCGATCATTACTATATTGTCAATTACATTACCAATAATAATAGCATGACATACATACTTTCTCTGTCCAACATCCTTCAAACATGAGCAACAATTGCAGTAATCCAAGATAGGTTAAGGAATTGTATTTGTTCGTTTAACATATCAAGCACTGCTTGATATAATTCCTAACATCCTTAGCAAACCCCTTCTAATAAAACAAGTTTTATTATCTCTTAACAGTAGCCAACAATTCTGAATGACCTCCATGAGCTCCATCATCGCCCATGGAAATAAGTTTGTTCCTTCAATAAAGTCAACGTCCACAATGAACCTCTCTTTCCATCTAAGCAATTCACCTTCCATTTATTAGGTATTAAATGCACCATTCCCTTTTTTATCGTTTCAACGAGATCTTTTAATGAAGGATCTTTGAGCCAACTCTCCTTTATTTCATCTATTACACTAGTATACACTTAAAAGATAGTTAAGTTTAGTAGCTCAATGATAAGGTCCCGAGCGTAGTCACGGGACGATCCACCAAGGAATCCTCTTGATTTCCCTTGTTCGAGTTCTTCCCGTTTTTTGAAGACCCTATGTTTCTACGCAAGAGGAAGACCTATCCGTGACAAGGTCTCGTCCTCCAAGCAATATTTCTCCAATAATTTGTCTAATACTTTATTCATAAATAACATAGCCTTATATAGAGGCTGATTTACGTCAGTTTATTAGGATAAGACTTCTAACAAGAATAGACCTACTAGTTTATTTAGGATCAGACTTCTAACAAGAATAGACATAATAGTTATAATACTAAATATTTAAATAGACTTCTTCTAAGGTAAGATCTACTATTTTAAAGGGATGTTATAAATCTCCTATCATTACTCCCTTCCTCGACAAGGAGCTTGTCCTCAAGCACGAAGTGGTTCATCTTCCTCCTCCGGGCCTGCCACTTCAAGCCAAATCAGCCGCTTACACTTGTGCTCCCTAGAGTATGGTTCATCACAATTAAAACAAAGTCACTTTACTCATTTTTCAGCCATCTCCTCCCTTGACAAATGCTTGAAAAACGAGGCTGGGTTACTTCACATACTGAAGACTGATGTTGGAGAACCTCCTAGGGGTTTGTTGTCTCAGTTATTAGCAACCGCAATGTTGGCTCGAGAGCTTTTGGCTATTGCCCAGGTTGAAGCGTTGCTTATGGCTGCTGCCCAGATATAAGTACGCATAGCTCCCCCTCCCTGATCCACCAACTACTTCCTTTCAAAAGCCCTTGCCATGTTCATGGTTGTCCCTAGCATTTTCGGCCCCTGCAGCTACACATCTGTCCGTATCCTGTCAACTAATCCAACTGTAAAGAGGCCCACCTGTTCTTCGAGTTAGAGACCAGTGGTACGTGCTAATTAGGTTTGAAATTAACGTTGGTACTCCTCAACAGTACTCGACTGTTTAAGATTGGCTAATTCTCCTAACGGCTTAGTGTTTAAGGGGGGACCAAATCTTGTGTTACATTGTGACTTGAAGTCCTCCCACGACATTTCTGGTATCTCCAGTTCTACATGATAGTACCAGAGTTGGGCCTCCCCTGTCAAGTGAAATGCAGCCAAGCCTACTTGGTCTTCCTTTGTCATCCGTTGGCTTTGAAAAAACTGATCACCGCCAAACCAAAGGATCCTCTGAACCATAGTAGTTGGGGAATTCCAATTAACGTGGCACCATCCGGACCTAGGGATACCCTTCGTTCGGTCTCTCCCCTCGGCTAGTGGAAGCATGGCTGCTACTTGCCCCACCTCCATGCCCCCCACAATTCGGTTCCTTTCCTAGCTCCCTCAACTGGCGATTCATCTCTTCGAATTGGGCAGTCGAGTTCCTCTGCTAAAGCTCCTCCATCTACTGGAAACGTTGCTCAACCCTTTGCATAAACTCCCTCAGCTCATTCTGGATATTCCCTAAGTTGTCCATCATGTTTGGCTCCGAAACCAAATTGATAAGGTCTCGAGCATAGGATCTAGTCACGATACAATCCACCAGGGAATCCTCTTGATTTTCCTTATTGGAATTCTTCCCTTTTTAGAAGACCCTATGTTTCTACGCAAGAGGGAGACCTGTCCGTGACAACGTCTCGTCCTCCAAGCAATATTTCTCTGATAATTTGTCTAATACTTTATCCATAAATAACATAGCCTTATATAGAGGCAAGTTACATCAGTTTATTAGGATAAGACTTCTAACAAGAATAGACCTAATATATTTAGGATAAGACTTCTAACAAGAATAGATCTACTAGTTATGATACTAAATATTTAAATAGACTCCTTCTAAGGTAAGATCTACTATTTTAAAGGGAAGTTGTAAATCTCCTATCACTCAACACTAAAACTCCTCGACAAGGAGTCAACTACTACATTCTCCTTACCACTCCTATATAACACCTTAAAATCATACCAAAAATAACTAAGGTAGCCAAGTTTTCAAGAAGGGTATTGTCACATTCTATGCCAGTAAGTGGTAGTTTCAAGAGGGAGAGCCTTGGAGCAACTGGTAAAAGTTGCTCTTTTGTGACCATAAGGTCACTGGTTCGAATCAAGAAAACAAACTTGTTACAAGTTTTTCTTCTTTTTAGGCTGTAAATTAGGTTATGATTTCCTTGTAAATTATGCCCAAAATAGGTGAGTAAACAGCTGTCAATTAGGTTGTACATCAGTCTCTTATTTTTAGGATACTTACCATATTTAGCTTTTTTGTACAGCTTTAAATTGTAACAATTCCGATCAATGTAATTCATTCAGTCAATTTACGTCAATATGGTATCAGAGCAGAAATATTGGTAGGCAGCCACTTCCATCACTTGGAGAAGTTTTTTCTTAAGTCCACCATGAAGAAAGCCATCGTATAGTCATGTTGGGGAAAAGGGGGCTCGCGAATCCTGTTGAAAACTCAGCCCTAGCTGTTGGTTTGGGCTCTGGTGAGGTATGGGAAGGAAACCGGATGACAAAGACCACGTCTGGTGTGACTATTGTAACAAGTCACGCCATACGCGTGAGACATGCTGGAAAATACATGGAAAACTAGAAAATTGGAAGGGCTCTCATGAAGGAAAATTTAAGAAAAACCCCACTACACATGAGGCTAGTTCGGTCCCCTTCAACAAGGAGCAGATTGATCAACTCCGAAAACTGTTAAAGTCTAGTTCGGGTTCATCTAGTGCTCCTACTACTTCCATAGCACAAGCAGGTAGTGATTTTAAGGTTCTATCATGTCATTCATTTAATCATTCCACTCCTTAGATCATAGATTCAAGAGCTTCTGATCATATGACTAGCTTATCTAGTTTGTTTCATTCTTATTACCCTTGTTCTAGCCATGAAAAAATTTGTATAGCAGATGGATCCTATTCACCGATAGCCAGAAAAGGTGCGGATAATCTTTCACAAAATGTTTCCTTACGAAATGTCTTACATGTTCCTAAATTGACCTATAATATGCTATCAGTCAGCAAATTATCCAAAGATTCTAATTGTCATGTCAGATTCTTTGATTTCTATTGTGTCTTTCAGGAACTGAATTCTGGGAAGACGATTGGCAGTGCTAAGCTAATCAATGGCCTCTATTTCTTTGAAGATCAAGAATCCAAGAAATAAAGAGGCTCGTGATTTAAGTAGTATGCGTTCTTCCTCTGTTAGAGATAAGATTATGCTTTGGCATTGTAGACTTGGCCATCCTAGTTTTCCTTATCTTAAAAAACTATTTCCTACTTTATTTAAGGGTTTGGATTGTTCTAAGTTTTATTGTGAAAATTGCATTTTTTCTAAGAGTCATAGAACTTCTTATCCTCCTAAAGGGTATCAATCCTCAAGGCTTTTTTTACTTAATTCATAGCGATATTTGGGGTCCATCAAGGATTAATTCAATTTCGAATAAAAAATAGTTTGTGACTTTTATCAACGATCATACTCGTTTATATTGGATTTATTTAGTGTCAGAAAAATCCGAGGTTGAAAAATTATTTAAAATGTTTTACTCTATGGTTGAAAACCTTTTTGGAACCAAAATTGGAATTCTCCACTCTAACAACGGAACAAAATATTTCAAAGGTGTTCTTCATAATTTTTTCACTAAAAAAGGAATTCACAATCAAACTTCCTGTGTTCATACACCACAACAAAATGGCATTGCTAAATGAAAAGGTAAGCATCTTCTGGAAGTTGCTCGTGCAATCATGTTTTCTATGAATGTCCCTAAGTACTTATGGGGAGAAGCGGTTTTAAGTGCATCATATCTTGTTAATAGGATGCCTACACGTGTTTTAAATTATATAACTCCTTTTGATTGCCTTAAAAAAAATTTTCCTAAGACACGTATTCCATCCAACCTTCCGCTTAAAATATTTGGTTGTTCTGCGTATGTCCATATTGATAAAGGGAGATCAAAACTTGATCCTAGAGCAGAAAAATGTGTTTTTATTGGTTATGCTCCAAATAAAAAATGGTATAAGTGTTTTAATCCTCAAATAAAAAGGGTTCTTGTTTCTATGGATGTTACATTCCTTGAGAATCAACCTTTCTTTCAAAAAATTTCACTTCAAGGGGAGAATGAAAAAAAAACGAAGGAAACTTTTGGGATACTCTTACTTTACCCAAATTTGTTGATACTAATGATTTTATAACTAATGGAACTGTTACTGACTCCACAACTGGTGATGAACTCTTAAATAAAAATCTTGAGTCAGAGTCTATTTTGCCAAACGTAACTGAGTCTTTTGCAAGGGGAGAAGTACTACCGAAAGTTCATACTGAACGTGAAGAGCTTCTCACTTATTCAAGGAGGAAAAGTAATCAAAGAAATAAGATGGCCATGATTTCCTTAGAACAAGCTAAATCACCTACTTCGATGACAGAACTTGCTTTTGCCCCAAGTATTGATTTTAGCCTTCCTACCACTTCACCGCGTTCCCTTGATGATTCCAATATTGATTCCATTCTCATTCTGTACCTAATAATGAACCCAGTGACTTGGATATTCCTATAGCTATTAAAAAACCAAAGCGTTCATGCACTTCTCATCCCATATCTCATTACCTGACCTATGGAAACCTATCAAAGACACATAATGCCTTTATATCTAAAATATCTAACTTGTTTGTTCCGAGAAAGATACAAGAAGCACTAGGTGAACCTAATTGGAAGTCAGCAGTCATGGAGGAGATAAATGCTCTAAGGAGAAATGGGACCTAAGACGTTGTTGACTTGCCTAGGGGTTAGAAGATAGTTGGCTATAAATGGGTGTTCACAGTAAAATGTAAGGCAGATGGGAGTGTTAAAAGATACAAGGCGAGATTAATAGCTAAAGGATTCACCCAAACATACGAAATTGATTATCAGGAAACTTTCACTCTTGCTACAAAAATCAACTCCATTCGAGTACTATTATCATTAGATGCTAATTATGACTGGCCATTACACCAGTTAGACGTCAATAATGCGTTTCTGAATGGGGATCTAGAGGAAGAAGTGTTCATGGTTCTACCTCTTGGATTTGACGAGAGAATGGGAAAAGATAAGGTTTGTAAACTCAAGAAATCCCTGTATGGTCTTAAACAATCTCCGAGAGCTTGGTTTGAACGCTTTGGAAAAGTTGTGGAAAGTCATGGTCATCATCAAAGCCAGGTTGATCACACAATGTTTCTTAAGCGAACACGGAGATGTAAGATCCCAATCTTGATGTCTATGTAGATGATATAATCTTGACAAGTGATGATCTTAAAGAAATAGCATATTTGAAGAAGTTGGCACAGGACTTTGAAATCAAAGATCTAGGATTGTTAAAATATTTTCTAGGTATGGAATTTGCTACGTCAAAGAAGGGTATCTTTGTGAACCAGAGGAAGTACACTCTTGATCTCCTCTGTGAGACAGAACTACTAGGTTGTAAAGCTGTCGATACTCCACTGGATGCCAACCTGAAGCTTGACCTTGCCAAGAAGATTTGAAGATTCCAGTATCGTGTCCTATAAGAGTTTACTGTGACAACAAGGCAGCAATCTCAATTGCTCACAATCTAGTGTTACACAACAAAACGAAGCGCATTGAGGTGGGTAAGCATTTCATTAAAGAAAAGATCAAGAGTGGGTTAATCTGCCTTTCCTATGTTCCAACCACGAACCAGTTAGCTGACATTCTCACCAAAGGACTTCACAAGGATCAGTTTGAACTTTTAGTTAGTAAGCTAGCTATAGAAGACATTTTCAATCTAGCTTGAGGGGGAGTGTTGCAAGTTTTTCTTCCTTTTAGGCTATAAATTAGTTTATTATTTCCTTGTAAATTATGCCCAAAATAGTTGTGTAAACAGCTATCAATTATGCTGTAAATCAGTCTCTTATTTTTAGGATACTTACCATATTTAGCTTTTTCGTACAACTTTAAATTGTAACAATTCTGATCAATGTAATTCATTCAGTCAATTTACGTCAATAAGCCTCTTTGTAAAAATTACAAAAGGAAGGCTGCATACGTTTATAACCCTCCTCTGACCTTCGCAAAGCGAAGAACCTTGTGCACGGAATATGTTGACTCCTTCATGAGGGTCATTTGGAAATAGCCTATCTACTAGTTAGGAGTAAAGTTACATACTACTAGACCTCTCCAAACAAAGATTGCGTACTACTAAACCTCCCCAGACCCCGTGTCTTAGCAGAATTTTTATTGGGTGTTGTTGTTATTCTAGTAAGTATTTTGGACTCTTATGATCACTTCTTACCTAAAATTGCCTCTCACTCAAATAATGATGCAAGTGTTTAATTGCCTTGATAATAGTTTAAACATCTTTCTCATAATTGGACAATCCCAAAGCCTTACTGAAAAATGTAATGGGATAGTTTTGTTAAAGTATTGCTCCAATTCCAACCTTATTGGCATCTACTGCAAATGTTAATGTTTGTGTGAAGTTAGGTGAAGCCAACACAGATGCAACTATGATTTCTCTTTTCTTGTTGCTCCATTTTATGCCACTCTCAATTTTGTGAAGCATTTTTCTTTGGTAGTTTAGTTTAGGGTTAGCAGTTCCTCCATAATGCTTAAAGGATCTTTTGTAGTACCCAATAAGACCAAGGAACCCTCTTAATCCTTTCTTGATTTACGTGTTGGCACTCCTAGTCTTGAAATGGAGACCCACTTGTCTTGCTCCAAAAAATGCACTTACTCCCATCCACCAAGAACTGATTCTTCTCAACTACAGAGTATTTAGGAGATGTTCCAAATGTTGTTATAAGGAAGCATTGTATATAGGAATATCAACAAAGGATACACTAATGAATTCCCTAAGAAAGAGCTTAAAGATTTCATTCATGATACTTTAGAAGGTTGAGGGAGCATTGGTTAAGCCAAAAGGCATAACTAAAAAATCGTAATAGCCCTCATAAGTTTTAATTCGGGAGGAAAACATAAATTGTTTTTTTGTTATTGGATGCTCAAGTAGTTACAAAGACTACCTATAACAAACATAAGTTGGTTGCCAATGATCTCTAGCCATGTATAGAGTCTATTTAAAAAGGAAAATGCCACAATGCTCTGCATCTCATTTCTTCCTATGACATTGTTCTAGTTTTTATTTTGTTTTTACTGTTAATTTCTCTGCTTCTCACTCTTCTGCAACAATTAACAAATCCAGAAATTAAAAGTGATTGAAATAAGAACGCTTTTGACTAGTCATAGCAATGCGAGATCCATCAAGAAGTGAATTGAATGCTCATCTCAGGCATATTAAGAGACTGAATCCCATCATCACGCCCATATTAGCATGAGGATGTTTTTATGTTGACATTCAAATATAGATAAAACTCTTAAGGAATTTTGACGTTAAGATTGGACCTTAGTAGAAGAATTGGCTATGCAACTGCTAGAAATGGCTAGAATGCAAGACTCGATTGAACAAGGAAGTAAGCGCTAAAATGAATTGATTTTTCTAATCAATATAAGATAAAGAGAAGTGTATCTTTCAAGATTGCTCTCTAAATACTACCAAAGACTTATGCTATCAAAATCCCCCTCCTGTCAACTTTCGTATATCATCTTTTGTTTTTCAAATTATAGCAGTTAATTAAGAAAGCCTCTTTAACATTTTCTTATTGCATTTCTTTTCAAAGTGGAGAGCCACCATATGAATCTCATAAAATTTCCTAGACACTCTTTAAAAAGGGGGGCCTTTTAAACAATAAGGGTTCAAAAAATGCAAAAGGAAAAAGGTAAATTGTAAGTGACAATAAGAAATAATAAAATGAGATTAGAGTATGGGAGAATCTACTCCTAAACATGCAAAAAGCAATATTCAACAAAGAATAACATGTCTATATTTGGAAATACAAATGAAGTGTTTGATTCTAAAAGTATAAGTGGATGTAGGAGCTGGTTGCTAACAACAAGAATAGAAAACTGGTAACTTATATGTAAAATATGATTACAACTAGACAAGATATGGTCCATGCAGATTAAAAAAAGAAAACCAAAGTTGCATATTTGATTTGTTCCAACACAAAGATCTACACTAACCTGGGCCATAAAGCGGGGAAGCATAAGGCCAAGTATTTGTTCGAGTATTCTAGTCCCAGTTGATTCTATTGCTTCAACTGGAATGGGTCGAAATGCAAAAGGAACATCAATGCTAACCTGGTTTCATATACAAAAATGAAAATTAATGCAAAGATAGTGGGTCATTTTAAACAATAATTATGTGATGATTGTTAGTTAAATGACATCAACAGAGTCTAGCCAGTACTTCAATGATTGCATCTGAGGTAAGTTGTTGAACTGATGAGTTCACTTGGTTGCCACTACAAGATATTCGATTTACCATAGAAGCTGCATTTCCATACAAATTCAGTGTCAAAGCATGACCCATAGCATCTGGCATACTAAAATACCAAATTCAATAGCTCACATCTTTCATGACAGGAAGTACTTGATTTCATCCTTTTCATCACAAATAAGCAGTTCTGTACGCAAATCTTAACATTTTTGTTTCCACAAGATCCAAGCCAAGCTCAAGTATTATGGCATGTGTTGTGAGGAAGTGAAATCAACATGCCATAAAACAAAGCACTTGAAGTCCTAAACTCCTATATACAATTATATAAATTGATATCCTAATATACGGACTATAGAAACCAAACAACCCCAAATGTATAGTGCAAAATATGAAGATTTATTACAGAACCTAGTAAGGACCTTACCATCAAATTTGTCATTCTGTGCCGACACAATTGGCGAACCCTCAAGCTGCCAGGTGCCCACAGTCAACAAAATGGAACAGATAATCTTTAAAGGTAAGTTTGCCTAGATGGAAATTACCTTGCAAGACAAGAGCTTAATGCAACAGCCATTGGGTTGCTCTTCAACTTTAACAAGCAAAACAGGGCAAACCTCAAAGGCAAAGAACTTGAACCTGTACACATAACACCTAAACGTGCTTTCGTCCACTCTCTCTATCCTTTCCGCATCTAACACAGAGTATTGGCTGGCTGGCAAGCTCATGTACTCAACTACAACCAAAACACCCTATAAAAATCCCATAACACCAGCCCCACACAATAATTTCTTTTAAAAAACTATAGAAAAAAAAGCAACTTTATATTGCTAACATTACTTAAAGGGCGTCCGAGCTGCCTGACGGAAACAGTCTCCTGACGACGCGCTACGAATCGCGCCTTGGGAGGCGACGCCGCGGAAGCTCGAAGCGATGGCTTTGGCGTTGGAGATTGATAGGAGGCAGATTGTAGGCCAAGGGTATTGAAGCATCCTATAGTATTAGAAGTAGAGCAGTTGAATAGCATTTTACGGGCAATAATAACAGAAATCTAAGCACCGCTGTTGATCGCGTCCTCCAAGATAATAGATAAATAGGTAAGGCTAAGAGGGAAATTGGACTCGTTTTTAAGCGGTGGGCCCGTCTCAGGGCTCTAAGGCGCATTTTAGACTTTAGATGTATTAAACGAATTAAGTACACTCTTAAAGTTAAAGACAGTGCAGAACAAGTGGAAATACTTTCCTACATATAAAATTTGATTTCATAAGTAGCTTACACTATGGGGCCATACATCGCGCTTAGGCTTATCAACACCAAACATCGGAAAACAAAGATTAGAAAATCCAAATTTAACCCACATCTGTGTCTACAGCCCCCGTAAGTTCTCCTAGTCCACCAGCCAACCCACCTAAAGAACAAACACGATCACAAACCCCAACTCTAAGAACTCGTAAACTTCGTAACCGCCTTTGTACCCTCGGAGACAGCGTGCTTAGCAAGCTCCCCGGGCAGCACAAGCCTGACCGCGGTCTGAATCTCCCTGGAGGTGATGGTGGGCTTCTTGTTGTACCTGGCAAGTCTAGAAGATTCCTGAGCGAGCTTCTCAAAGATGTCGTTGATAAAGCTGTTCATGATCCCCATGGCTTTGCTGGAAATGCCAATGTCAGGGTGCACCTGCTTCAATACCTTGAATATGTATATCTTGTACGTCTCCACGCTTTTCTTCGCCTTCTTCTTCTTCTTATCCAAGCCGCCTTCCTTAGGGAGCTTCTTCTCCGCCCGCGGCTTCTTCTCCGCTGGAGCCTTTTCCGCCGCCGCTGGCTTCTTCTCCGCTGGCTTCTTCTCTGCCTTTGGCGCCATAGGGATTTTTTTTTCTGACAAGGAGAGCGCAAGATTTAGAATGCACCAAAAGATTAGGAGTAAGGCTCTTATTTGAGGAATAGGCTTTGATTTGTTTATATGGACTATAGGTGTGATAGGTGATTGGCCAATTCAGAGTGGCGCGGATCGATGACTTGGACGGTTAGATGTGCGATGATGGAAATGGACGGCGTGGTGTGACTTGTGAGTGTCCTGGGGAAGCGATTTCGAAATTTAAGATCTGTTTTCCTGTGGTTTTTTTTGCCCTTTTACCATTTTGGTTGAGTTGTAGCGACAGTGGGTCGACTCTTGGACCTATTACAGACCTGGGCCCAATGACAGATATATTCAGTCCTACTGTTTTCACTTTCACGTTCAGAGCCCAAATCTATCTGTTACAATACCCCACCCTTCAAAAACACCTTGTCCTTAAGGTGGAAGAAGAAAATCAAGACATTGTTGGGTGATGAAAACCCGATCCTCTTAGGTAGCCTCTTCAAGATCTCTAGCTTTCCATTTAATCAAGACTTGAGGGATCGGATTTCCTTTAAGATGAAGAATTCTGGTGTCCAGCCACTGCTCAGGTTCTATAACTCCATTATCAATACCAGTAAAATTTGGAAATTGAGAAACTGGAAAATTAGCCTCTCCTTTTGCAAGCTTGAGTTGGGACACATGAAATATTGGGTGAATCTTAGCAGTAGAGGGCAATGCAAGTTTAAAAGCTACTGAGCAAATCCTTTTTGTAATTTGGAAAGGGCCGTAGAATTGAACTGAAAGTTTGAGAGAGCAGCGAGCTGTCACAGTCAATTGCTTGTAGGGCTATAGTTTTAGACAAACCATGTCACCAACGGAGAATTCACATTCGGAACGTTGTTTATCAACCTAATGTTTCATTCTATTTTGACCTTTAACAAGTTGCTCTCGAAGAGTCATAACCATGTGTTGCCTGTCTTAGAGATAAGTTTCCACTGCCGCAATTGGAGAATTTTGTTAATTCTTTCCTTACATAATAAATTACAGTATCTTATAATTTAATAAATTTTCACAATAAGATAAGCATATCTTGATCCATTGTATTTCTGAAACTTTCCGAACAGATAATCTTCAATAATTTTTGCAAGATATTTTTAGATTGTATTTTCTCTCTCTTGACCTTTGTTTTATTATTTTCCGTATATATTTGATGGAGATATACTTGAAAAACTTTATAGGTAGAGAGAGAGAAGTAGTTATCTATTTAAAAATTCCAACAACACCTCTTTTTATTATCATTATCTTTACATTCCATCAATATAAATACATCATATTATTTATTTCAATTAAACCTAATATCTCTTACTCAAATAACTAATGGGATTTAATGTACTTAAATAATTAAACCAAAATATATGGGCCACATATAATGAAATTATCTAACAATCTCCCACTTGGCCCATATAACTTAATCATGGTTTAACAATATAACATAATATGCATATAATTAAACTTAAATCCCCTTTATTTTCTTTAGGCGCAACATTAATCATAATTAAGTAATAAAACTAGAAAGGATCATAGCGGTTGTACATCTATTAATGTGACATACTTCCTTCTATGCATCACAAAAACTAGTTCATAACTTAATATGATCCATTATGAGATATATCTTAATGGTTCAACAATAATGTCTTTGTAAAAGACAAATCCTGTTAACATTCATATAACCATTCATGTATATATACTAACAATATATATATATGAGCTCAAAGTATCGAATACATAAAATACCTAAATAATAAATTGTTGTTCAATCATGGTATGGAATGATGCCCATTCTTTTGAGATGTTCATTAAATGTCTTTGGTGGCAATCCTTTTATTAATGGATCTTCTATCATAAAATCAGTGTTAATATGTTCGATTGACACTCTTTGTTTCTGAAATTCTTCTTTAACAGCAAAGTATTTGATTTCCATATGTTTAGCATCCTTTGAATACTTGTCGTTTTTCGAAAAGAAGACTATTTCAGAATTATCACAATAAATTTTCAGCGGCTTAGCCATACTGTCGACAATTCCAAGTCCTAAAATAAAGTTTCATAGCCATAAACCATGAACTGTGGCTTCAAAACATGCCATAAACCATGAACTGTGGCTTCAAAGCATGCCATAAACTCAGCTTCTATAGTGGATGCAGCAATGATAGACTGCTTCACACTCTTCCACGAGATTTCTCCTCCAACTAGAAGAAACAAATAGCCAAATGTTGATTTTCTCGTGTCAACACATCCGACATAGTCTGAATTTGAATATCTAATCACTTCAAGATGATCAGATCTTTTATAAGTAAGCATATGATCTTTTGTTCCTTGTAAGTATCTTAAAACTTTCTTTTCAGGTTTCCAATGTTCCAATATGGGATTACTCTGGTATCTACCTAGCATTCCAATAACAAAACTGATGTTTAGCTTAGTACAGGTTTGAGCATACATTAAACTCCTAAAAATAGATGAATATGGAATTCTTTCCATTTATGTACCTTCCAATTCATTCTTTGGGCATTGCTTAAGATTGAATTTGTCTCCTCTTTGAATTGGAGCAACGCTTGTGAAGCATTTGCCCATATTGAATCTCTCTAAAATCTTTTTGATATATGCTTTTTGAGACAACCCTAACATTCCTTGTGATCGATTATGGAATATTTCAATTCCTATCATATAAGATACATCGTCCATATCTTTTATTTCGAAATTTTTAGAGAGAAACGTCTTAGTCTCAGGTAACAATCCAAGATCGTTAGCAACAAGTAAGATATCATCAACATATAGGACTAGAGATATGAATTTGCTTCCACTTATCTTCAAATATATACACCGATCAATAGTGTTTTCTTTAAAACCAAAAGAAGTAATGGTATCATTAAATTTGAGATACCATTGTTGGGAGGCTTGCTTAAGTCTATATATTTATTTCTTAAGTTTACACATAACCTTTTGTTTTCCTTCAACTAGGAAACCCTCAGGTTGATCCATATAGATTTTTTCCTTTAAATTCCCATTCAAAAAGGCAGTTTTTACATCCATCTGAAGGAGCTCTAAATCATAATGAGATACCATGGCTATAGTAATTTTAAATGAATCCTTTTTAGAAACAAGAGAAAATGTCTCATTATAATCATCACCATCCTTTTGAGTTTCACCTTTGACGACAAGTCTAGCTTTATATCTCTCAGTATTACCATTAGAGTCACGTTTTGTCATAAAGGCCCATTTACATCCGACTCTTTTACAACCATCTGGTAATTCAACAAGATCCCAAACTTGATTGTCATCCACAGATTTTAACTCTTCTTTCATGGCATCTTTTATTAGAATTTTCACTTTCAATAGCTTGTGCAAACAAAATTGGATCGTTATCAATACCTAAATCACCCTCTACTTCTTGTAAATAAACTACATAATCGTCCAAAATTGCCGATCTCTTTTGTCTTTGAGATCTTCTTAATGTAACTTCATGAGAACAGGTTCATTAACGGTGACTTCATTATTTGGAGCTTGGTTATACGGTTGTGCTTTTTGATCATGCATTTGTTGTTCTTATAAGTTGTTAAAATTTTCAATAAATTTAGGAACAAACACTTGAGAAGAAGTTATAGGAAAGAAAACTTACACTTTAACTTCTTTAGTATTCACTTTCCCTGACTCTGAACTCCCACTAATTTCTCCATTTTCAATAAATCTAGCATTTCCAGTTTCAACAATTCTTGTACTATTATTAGGACAATAAAATACATACCCTTTAGACTTTTCTAGAAAACCAATAAAAAAAACCACTGGTTGTTCTTGAATCCAATTTCCTTTCATATGGATTGTATATCCATACTTCTGCTGAACAACCCCAAATATATAGGTGTCTTAAACTAGGTTTCCTTCCTATCCACAGTTTAAAAGGTGTCATCGGAACTACTTTGCTAGGAACCCTATTTAATAAATGTGTGGCAGTTTTTAATGCATATATCCACAATGATGATGGTAGAGAACAATGACTCATCATACTCCTAACCATATCCATTAAGGTACGATTACGCCTTTCTACTACACCATTTTGTTGTAGTGTACTTGGCATTGTATATTAAGCACATATATCTCGCTTTTCAATAAATTTAGCAAATAGGCTAGGACATTGTCCACTTTTACTATATCTTCCATAATATTCACAACCTCTATCAGATCAGACAATTTTCACTTTTCTATCTAATTTCCTTTCTACCTCAATTATAGATACTTCTAAAGCATTTACAGACTGAGATTTTTCATCAAGCAAATAAATATATCCATAACGTGAAAAATCATCAATGAAATAGATGAAAAACTTTTCTCTATTAGTTTAAAGCTAAAACATCCAATAAACAATTAGCATCATCTTAGAGAGTCAATACTAAGCCAAGTAGGAAAGAGGATATAGAGAGGTACAAACTATAAATGATAAGCATGCAAGGAAAAATAATTGTCGATTAAGTTAAGTACTAAAAAGAAAGGAGTAACAGCAAAAGCTTATCATATGAAGAGCACATTATAATTAAGGATTAAGCTACAAGTAAAGAAATTTAAGAAGATTAAGATCCCCCACAATCTGGCTTCTAGAGATACTACTCCTAGGTCAATCAAAGAAAAGAGATAATATGTGATTTAAGTGGTAAGAGGTTTTATGATTAAGAGAACTCGGCGTTTGAAGCAAGAAAAGAATAGAAAGGTTAAAGCCAAGGGTAATAAAACTTGGCGAATTATATTTCATGATAGATATGTCCTATGTTAGTCAGAAAAATGGAGATCAATATAGGCCCAACCTTCTTAGTTTGAAATATATAGTACTATGTACTTATAACAACTTTCCTCTTTAATGAAAGTTTAATTTTTCAAGAAAAATCTATGAGAACAAATGGTTATGCTATTCTCTATGTTGAGGTTAATTTGAAAAGTGAGCTACCTAATTCCATCCCTCTTTTTGGATTGAATGAAAAGGAGGGACTACTTAACAACTTGGTCAAGTTATCGTATTATAAAGACCCCATTCTAAGCTTTATAGGAAGAAATCTTCTCTTACTAGGAAGATTTTTGGAAAAGGAGACTACTAAGAATTGAAGGGAGCTAGGAAAGACCTTACTCTAACTTTAGACTCATACAATCAGAGTCTTCCTAGGCCTTCTAGCTTATCTCACTTAACACTTGAAACTTCGCACTTTAGTAGGGAATTTCTAACACCACCATAGGTTCATGTACACAAAACTTCTTAAAGTCTTGTGATAATAGTGAATTAAAGCATTAAACAAGTATTACTTCAAATATACCAAAACTAGATGTTCAAGAAATGTCAACAAAAAACTATAATCTCCTTCAAAATGACCTAAATAATGATTCAACTCAACCTAACCTCCAATTTAATGGCAATCGAAATTCTCCATTACATGTATTGCCTCCATCTAAGGTATTTCTTAATAGAGGAACTAATCCTACTTAAAAAGATTCCAACATTATTGAAAGGAGGAAATTGGACTACAAAACAAAGGCTAAGAGAGCTAGTGTTTCCTCTAAATCTCCTTAATATCCATTTTAGCTTGGAATACAAGGGGTATCAATAACAACCAATTGCATTTTTTTACTATTTAAACATTAAGCATATATACATTGGACTTTTGGAAACCAAACTAAGAGCTAAGAAATGTACTAAGTTATGGTTGATTTATGGTAGCTTATAACCTTGATAAGTTTAAGATTCATAAATCCTTCATAATTAACTAATTAATGCATCTATTTATACATGAAAATACAAGGAGTATGAATTATATGTATGTTTTTCGTATATGCCTCCAACTTTGCTCTTCAAAGAGCATTGCTTTTGAAATCCTTAAAGAACTTACCCTAATTCATACTAGAAGGCGATTTGTACCTCACGATGCTTTTTGAGGAGTTCAAATCCTGCCTATTAAACTTAGAAGTTATATGTCTCAAACTAGAAGTCAATTATTTTACCTAGAGCAATAAATAAAAAGTAGTAAGCTCTATAAAACAAAAGTTAGATAAGGCCCTTGTTAACTATCTATGGCTTAAGAGGTTTCAAAATAGCAAACCTATTTTCTATAATAGTCTTTGCTGTAATTATATTCCTACAAAGATAAATAACTTGATAAGAACTCAAAGATAAATATCTTTGTTCAGGTCCTATAATTTGTTTGTGATGTTGAAGGATTTTAAGACAGTCAATAAATCCTTTAAATTGTTCAAGAAGTTGACAAGATTTAAAAAACAAAAAAGACTAAAATTCAACAACTAAAATAATACAAACAGTGACCTAGAAAATGCCAAAGAGATTCTTTATAAAAGGAAAAAGGAACTTTACGCTTCTCTTAGAGAGTCATCTAGACTATCAAATGACAACCAAGATAAGAGGAATTACATTAAAGCATTTGAAACTCATTGCTCATTTATCAAGTGGAAATTAAGGGTCTTATGTTTAAAGAGTGGTGACATTAGTACTACTTACTTTTGTAGGTCTCTTATCTCAAGAAAAAAATGTAAATAGAATTCCTTCCATCACTAGTAAGGATGGTAGAGTAATCGATGATTATGTTGAGATGCTAAACCATGCAATTGACTACTTCAAATCTCTCATTGGTTCACCTACCAGATGCTTATCAAATACCAATATACTCAACCAATTACTTGTGATCAAATAGATCTTTTGACTAAATCTTCACAAAAGATAATATTGAGGAAGCTCTTTTTAGGCTAAAACCTAATAAACTATATGTCTCAGATGTTCTCAATACCTTCTTCTTCCATAAAGCTTAGGGTTCCATCAAACCATGTACAATGATATAACAGAGTTCTTTTCTAGCTCAAAATTAATGAAAGTCTGGAATAGGATACATATCTACTTGGTTCTTAAATCCTCCAGCCCCAAGTCCTTAAAAAGGACTTTAGACCTACTACATGCTATAATACTTTCTACAAAATCATCTCCATGTCAATCAACTTTCACACAAGGTAGATCTATAGGAGATGAACTCTCTTGATGTAGGAGTTCTATGAAAACTATCACACCAAGGGCTCAGTTAAGAATTAATCCATAAATATAAATTTTAATAAGGCCTTTGATTCTATTGAATAGAATTTTATCCTTATTACTCTATAAACATTTGGCTTCCCATCTTTCTTCAATTCTTAGATAAAGGAATGCATCACTTCTTCTTTTTCAGCATATTTATCAATGGCAAGGCTTCCCCAGTCATCAAAGTTGCAAAGAAAATAAGATAAAGAGATCATATTTCTCTATAACTACTCACCTTATCTGTTGAAGTACTTACCAGGCTCATCCATTACAACGTTGGGAGGGATAATATCTTTAAATTCCATAGTAAGTGTAAGGTGTTGAACATTTTTAATTTCGCTTTTTCTAATGAAATTCTCATACTCTTTAGAGCCGACCCTAGTTTAGTGACTTGCTTAATTAACTCTTTAAACACTTTTGATATGCTCTCCAGTTTAAAAATTAATGGACAAAAAACACCTTATGCTTTCTGCAAATGCTTCTCACTTAATCCTAGAATTACTAAAATTTTAGACTTGGCATCAAGCCTCTTCCTTTCACTTGCTTGGGAACTCTAGTGACTTCCAAATTATAATCCTACATTAATTATCAACCTCCCTATAATAAGAAAAGAATAAGAATAGGAAACTAGAAGAACAAATGCCTCTCATTTATATGAAAATTGAAATTAATCTTTATAATGCTTAGTAGTCTTTATATATATTGGTCCTCTTATCTGGTGTTGCCTAAAAAGATGAATAAGGACGTAAAGAAGTTACTTAGGAACCTCTGCTGGTCTAGCGATACATTTAGGATGCCTTATACAAAGGTTAGCTAGAAAAGCATTTGTTTGCCAAAGCACTAGGAAGGTCTAGATATCCTACTAATCACTTTTTTGAAAATGGTATTGTTTTCCAATAGAGTATGGAGAATTCTCACTGATACTAAATCATTATAGGATAAATGGATTTATGGTAACTACATGAGGGGTATGAATTTTTTACCCTTAAATCCTATGAATGATTCCTTTTAGTCTGTATTATAACTCCTAAAGTCTAAAGACACAATGCAGAATGTGATTAAAATTAGAATTGGCAACGGTGAGAACTTATGGCTATGGTTTAACAATTAAATTAATGGAGTCTCCCTTCATCTCCTTGCTAACTTATAAAGTATTTATTTCATGAAAATTTCCGGGTTAAATTACCCATTAATGGTAATGAATGGCTTTTCATTAGTAGGGGAAGCAGCATTATAAAAAGAAACATACCTTCTAATAATCTTTGCTTAAGCAGTGATGATATAGCTATTTAGTTACTGCATTCCTCTGATAGCTTCATTAATAATTCATGTCAAGGTCTCTTTAGGCTTTAAGCTATTATATTTAATTTTTCCCACCTCGTATGGAATAATTACCAAGCACTTAATATCTCCTTTATTTTATGGTTTAAAAAACTATAGAACCTTAAAACCTTAGACAAATTAAAAGGAGATACTAGCCTGGAACTAAGATAATGCCTTTGTTTAGATGCTCTAGAATCCATAAATTATCTAACTTTTAACTTCTCATATGCTAGGAGGCTTTAGCTAGGCATTTAATAATTAAGAAGTCACATCTACAATCAGACTAAATCGGAAAGAAAAATACAATGGGTCTTAAATCCCAAACTTTTATTTAAGAATGATCGCTACCTTTTTAAGGTTACATTTGGATTAATATACTCATGGTGTGCTTGTTTGAAGGGTATGAAAAAAGGAGTATGGGTATGGAATGAAAATTGATGGTTGGTATAAACCTATCATTGAAGTTCTAAAAGTTTCATTCCTTAGTTTTGGGCAATTCTTCTTTCCTCTCATAATCTAGAGGAATGAGAGAGAGAAATGAGAGTAATTGCACTATAATTAATTAAATATGGTGAAATCAATTA
>JAOTAZ010000220.1:18210388-18221693 GCA_025629785.1 Erythroxylum oxycarpum | reverse complement strand
TATCAAGGGTGCCACTTACATATCGCAGAATTCGTTTTGCTGCTTGCAAATGTGATTGGCGAGGTTCTTCCATAAATCGACTAATAATTCCCACACCATAATTAATATCTGGCCTTATACAGGTCAAATATCTCAAGTTGCCAACCATGCTTTTGAAATATATGGGATTTATCAGTTCTCCACTTCCTTTTTTCTTCAATTCCAATCATTCAGCAACTGAAGTTCAAATAGGCTTGAGTGACTCTATTTTAAGGCGCTTCAAAATATCAGTGGCATACTTCTGTTGGGAAATGAAAATTCCTTCATCAGTCAACATAAATACAAACAATAATGAGATCACCATTGGAATTTGACTTGATATATAGGGTATGCTCGTAGGGACATTTTTGAAAACCATGCTGCAGCAAATATCCGTCAATCCGAGTATACCAAGCACGAGGTGCTTGTTTCAACCCGGACAATGCCTTCTTCAATTTGTAGACTTTTTCCTCATGTCCTTTCTTCACATAACCAGGTGGTTGCACAATATAGACTTCTTCATTAAGAAAGCCATTTAGAAAAGTTGATTTTACATCCATTTGATGGATCTTCCGTTGGTTTTGAGTTGCAAGTGCTACAATCATTTGAATGGTATCCATCCTAGCAACTGGTGTAAACACTTCAAAATAATCAAGTCCAGGCTTCTGCTTATAGCCTTTCACGACCAATCTTGCCTTTAAGCGATCCACTTGACCATCGGGCTTGTACTTCGTCTTGTACACCCACTTGACTCCAATGGGTTTCTTGCCTGGTGTTAAAGAAGTTAATTCCCATATGTCATTTTTCTTTATTGAATGGATTTCATCATTCATTGCCTGAACCTATCGTTTATCGGCTGCTACATCTTTATAAAAAACTGGATCACAATATGCAAACAGGAAAAAATTCACAATAGTTTCATCAGTGGTCATATCATCATTATCATGATCAGAGGTGACCACATAATCTTGCAAGCAAGTTGGAATCGTTCGTGTTCGTTGAGGACGTTTTGAAGTTTCTGCAACTTCTGTTGGTGGAGGAGAACTTCTAATAGGAGATGAGCTATCAGACATAGATCTACTTGTTTCTGCCTGCTTTGGCTCAGTTTCTATGATAACACCTTGTTGTTGATCATCTTTTTCATTCCACGCCCATGCTTCATCTTCAGCAAACTGCACATCTCTGCTCACGATCACTTCTTGTGTCACAGGGTTGTATAATTTGTAACCCTTAGTAACATCATTATAACCAATGAAGATGCACTTTTGGCTTTTGTCATCCAGTTTCTTTCTTCGTTCATCTAGAATATGGGGATATGCAATACATCCAAATACACGCAAAAAAGAAATATCTGGCTTATTACCGCTCCATGCTTCTTCAGGTGTTCTTCTAAAGACACTCTTTGTTGGGCATCTGTTTAACAAAAAAATAGTACAGGCAACAACTTCTCCCCAAAAAGGTTTTGGGAGGGATTTACCTTTCAGCAAACTTCTGGCCATTTCAAGAATTGTTCTATTCTTTCTTTCAGCTACACCATTCTGTTGAGGTGTATAACTAGTTGTCAACTGACGCCGGATTCCTTGACTTTTACAAAAATTTGAAAATTCATTTGAGGTAAATTCTCCATCTCTGTCAGATCGCAAAGTCTTCAAATAATAACCACTTTGTTTTTCAACTAACGCTTTAAATTCTTTGAATTTTGCAAAAGCCTCTGATTTTTATCTAAGAAAATATACCCAAGTCTTTCTAGTAAAATCATCTACAAAGATCAAAATGTACCTTTTATGTCCAATTGATTCTACCTCAATTGGGCCATAAATATCTGTGTGCACTAACTCCAAAGGTTGGTCGACCCTTCTAGCTTTTCCAATTGGAAAAGAATCTCTATGCTGCTTTCCCAAAAGACAACCTTCACATTGTTGATCAGGAGCTTTAATAACTGGCAAACCAATCACCATCTTTTTTTGAGCTAACAACTTCAGCCCATGGAAGTTCAGGTGACCAAAACAAAGATTCCATAGCCAATCTTCATCTTTCAAAATTGTTGAAAGATTCATCAATGTTTTTGTTTGCAAACTCAATGGAAACATTCCGATTCTTTGACATCTGCACTGTTGCAATTGTTCTGTTGTTTTTGCTTTTGATTGTACAAACTCCATCATGGATATCCATTTTATGCCCTTTTTCAAAAAGCTGACCAATACTTAATAAATTCCAAAAAAGTCCTGGCACAAAATAAACATCAGAGATAGTGGTATTCGTACCATCTTTGGATTGAATATTGATGTCTCCTTTCCCCATAACAGAAATTTTGGATTTATTTCCAAAATTAACTTCTCCACGCACAAATTCATCCAGATGTGAGAAGAACTCCTTTTTCCCACTCATGTGATTACTGCATCCACTATCAAGATACCATGTATTTGTATGTTCCATTTCTGGATCATTTGTTTTGCATGCGAGCACAACATTCTTATCGACTTCGGTAGTATTTGCATGCTCCACCAGTTCATTTGGCATTTTGGTGTAACATTCATTTTGATAATGTCCATATTTTTTGCATCTATAACATTTATCATTAGATCTGTTACCAGTTCCACCTCCACGACCTTTTGAATGATTGCTATCATTTGTTCTATCTCTATTGGTGAAATTAAAATTTCCACCTCATCCTCGTCCTTGTCCACGTCCTCGACCTCGACTTTGTCTACCACCACCACGACCTTGGCTGCCTTAGTAGACTCCACGATTTTGTTGTACCATATTACTTTGCAAAGCTTGCTCAAAACTTGAGCTTGTGGCTTTTTGGCTCATTTGTTGCTCATGTGAACACAACGAACCCATCAATCTCTCCATCGACATAGATGATATGTCTTGTGATTCTTCGATAGCAGTAACAACATAATCAAACTTTGCAGTCAATGATCTCAGGGTCTTTTCAACCACCTTGGTGTCTGAAATTTCTTCACCGTTAACTTTTAATTGATTGACGACAAATTGAACACGATCAAAATATGTTGCAATTGATTCTGAATCATTCATATGTAAAGACTTAAAATCACCACGAAGGGTTTGAAGGTGTACTCGACTCACACGTTCATCGCCTTTGTAGGATTTTGCCAAAATATCCCACACCTCTTGTGCTGTGTTTGCGCACGATATTTTTCCAAATATTGATTCTTCAACAGCTTGAAAAATTGCGTACAATGCCTTTTGACCTTTTTTTCTAGAATCTATCAACGCATCTTTCTTATCTTTCTCAAGCACATCAAGCTCCATTTGACCTTTAACTCCGACATAGCCGAACTCCACCAAATTCCACAAATCTTGAGATTTGAATAATACTTTTAACTGGACACTCTAGTTTTCATAGTTCTTGCCGTTCAACTTTGGAAGTTACAGCTGAATTGAATTTGACGCCATCTTTCAACCTAACTCTGATACCAGATGTTGGAACCAAATAAAGAAAATATTGATGGCGAAGAAGAAAAAAAAATTTAGAGAGAATTTCCTTCTTATGTAATTGTAACAAAGTACACAAATATAACTATACTATTTTCTCTCTCAACCTCACAAGATTTTTCTCTCACACAAACTCTCTTTTTTCATCTCACACACTGCACCTCACAATATAAATGTCATTCACTCTACTGGTGAATATCACATACACTAATACAACTCAAACTCACGGCATACACACACACATATTTTTTAAAGTCACAGCACACACACATATATATAGAAGCAAAGCTGGGCGGTTTGGTTCCTTAGCCAAATTGTCCACTTGCTTTGAGTAATTCTTGACTATTAAAGAGAGCAAGCTGGCGCCAAAATCAAAGCCAAATTGGCTTCTTCATTTGACTGCTTCATTTCAAAATCTAATTTAATATATTTCAACAAT
Organism: Erythroxylum oxycarpum; assembly: GCA_025629785.1. Lineage (NCBI taxonomy): Eukaryota > Viridiplantae > Streptophyta > Magnoliopsida > Malpighiales > Erythroxylaceae > Erythroxylum > Erythroxylum oxycarpum. The sequence continues at coordinate 18,217,774 of JAOTAZ010000220.1, read as the reverse complement.
CTTTACTCATAATCACAATGTAGGTGGTTATAAATTAGTCTAGAAACATATCATTAAGCTTTTGGGTCCATCGAAATATAAATTAAATTACAATAAACTAATAATCCTATCCACCCTTTTCTCAAATTTCTAAGTCAATTAAGAATTTAAATCCGAAAATCTCTTAATATTGAGAAGAGAGGACCAATCATAAGAAACATAACCTTATTTTTTATACATGAGATAGGAAGACACTCTTAATTTATGTCTTTGAAGCTAATCAACTAGTTGCAATTTTATACATGATATTGTTATTTTAATTAATAAAATTATTTTTTATTTTTAGTTATTTTGTCAATTACATTTGATATTTTAATAAAAGTAAACTACTTAGATCGTAATCGTAATTATGATGATATCATAATTATATGATTCAATTTGCATTTATAGATTATTCTTAAATTATTCTTGATTATAGTTTCATCAAGACGGGATATTAATATAATGGTAAAATTAGTACACGTTATATTTCTTTATTATAAAGAAAGTAATTCTCACAAATTAAACTATGAAGATAGTTAAATAAGTGCATGAGTACTTATTAGAGAATAAATACCTGATTATGAAGATTTCAAATGGAATATTGCTTATGTGTCTATGAATTTCTTCATTATGATGGTTGTATAGTTGATCCTTAGATTTAAGATTACTAAAATATCCCATGTAGGAATTACTATGTTTTGATGTAACTTATGACCTATTCTATTTATGGTAGCTTAGTCGATACTACTTAGATATAGTATGAATCATATGGAAATAGTTGAGTAAGACAATTAAGAATTCATCACTTTAAAATAATTAGGGAGAATGTTTCACTATTCTTGATTCGTAATAGTTTAAGAATTTCTCTAGTCAAAGTGAATTAACATTTAAAAATACTTTTAAATATAAAATATAAAATAATTATTAATTATTAAATTGTAATTATAAGTAAACTCAAATTTTAATTTTAATTTTAATTATGAATTTTAATATTAATAAGAAACAAGTTATATTGTCTTTTCTATAAATAGCAAAAAGGGATCAGAGAGAGCACCCTTCCTTTTACTTTCAAATATTAAACTCTTTTTTTTTAATTTCATGGACACTGTTAGAAGTTGGACACTTAGACAATTTGTAGTTGATAATTCAAGAAAATTCTTTTGCAAGAATCCAAACTAGGTATAATTCACTATGTTATTTATTTTCCAAATTATTAAATTAATAAAATCTAATCAAGAAATTGTAAAATTGCATTTTTTGTTGGATAATAATTAATTTTTTTGGCAATTTTTGGATCATAATTAATTTTCTAATAGTAGTATCAAAGTCTTCTTTAATTATTTAATTTGATCAAAGTTGCTTGATTGTTATTAATTTGATAAAATTAAAACTTAAACAAATTATTTTAAAGACTTGCCGATTAAGGCATTACAAATTAGGGTTTTGTTTTGGTTAATTAAAACCAAAACATGGGTGCCTCCCTGTAGCTATGAAACTACCTAATAGAACATTATGATTATTGTTTAGTCCCAAAAAATTTGAATCGTACGCTCCTCTTGAATCTGAAAAAACTTTGATATGTTTATCTACTTCTAGAAACACAATTTGCATGTCCCCCTAAATTAGGTTTCTAGAAAAACGCCTTTCGAGTTCTTCATTTTGGTTGAATGTAGTTATCTGGGGATTAGGTTTTGGTTCTTGCTTGTGTGTTTTTTGGGGTGTATGTGAATGGATTGATGGATGAAACTTGGAAGCCTCATCCCACTACCATGCAACAGAAGATGGTTCTTCTACCAGTGACTAAGTCGCCACTAGTAAGGCCGATAATAGCCTTCTAGAGAAGAAGAATTAAACCAGGAATGATGGCGTGGCATTGAAGTCTACGAGAGGCTACAATTAGAGGAGTAGTAGTGACGACACCAGAAAGAAAGGGCAACGGTACGAGAAGAGGAAACCTAAATCAAAGAAAACGATGAGATGTGGGACGTATCCGTAGGATCTGTAACACACATTAGTCAACACCATGACATTGATTGAGGTGCTGCATAGAAAAAGTCGAGCACATGCACTGCACACATTTAACAATCCCTTTCTATATGTTTACTTTTAACTTTCCTTTTAATTAAATTATTTTAAATAAGATTAAATTAGTTTGAATTCTAAATACATTTAAAAACTTGTTTTTCTAATTGTTTAAAAATTATTTTAAAAACGTTAAAACTTATTATGAATTCTTTGGAATTTAGTTTAATTTTTAAGAGTTGAATTAATGAGTTAACTTAGTTATCAAATCGCTAATTAGAATTAACCAAAGTTTTAAAGGATTTTTTTTCATAATTTGATTATGTTACATATATTTAGTATAATGAGATTAAATTAATATTGATGAGACTTAAATTTTAGAAAATTTAAATCCATCAATTAAATATTATGTACATGTTGAGAGTGTGGTAATTGTCTTTCATTATTTAATAATAAAACTAGATTTCTATTTATTGTAAGACTTGGTAAGCAAACTTAAAGCCCTTTTAATTTGAATATGTTTTAGCTTAAATTAATGAGTCATACTTAACTAAATTTGTATGAGCAAACTCATGATCATATAAATTTAGAGGTAGGATTTTGACTAATATATAAGATATATTTTGGTAAAAAGTTGAAACTAATCAGATTTATAAGTCTATAAGATATGGACGGTAAAATTGTTATTTACCTAATTTAAATTCAGTTGGTTTGTTGAGCAAACTTAAGATAAACTTAGTTTGAATGAAATTCTAGCCCACTAGAAAATTGTTTGACAGTTTCTCGATTTTATTGTGAGGGCTATTATTTTAAATAAAATAATGAGAGTAACCAAATATTTATTAAAGTCATTGTTTTATTTGGCTTTTATTTGGCCTTGTGACATAAGCTAATACTTGCTCTTTTTATAAGTTTTGGTTGTTAAATAATATGTCCCTAAGGATAGATTGAGAATTGTTCTCAGACAAGAAAAAGAAACTTTATGTTTCTGACAATGTTATTCTACCAGAGACTCGTTCGGATGCAACTGATAAACTTTGGAAGAGATATGTTGATGATGATAAACAAGCTACCTATATGATGTTGATTAGCATGTCTCTTGAGCTTTAGAGGCAACATGAGAATATGGATGCTTACTCTATAATTTTGCATCTCAATGAGTTATTTGGTGTATAAAGGAAGGTGGAAAGATATAAGATCTCCAAAGCATTATATCAATCTAAGATGATGGAAGAAGGATTTTCAGCAAAGTTACATGTATTAAAGACGATTAAGTATATTAAAAAATTAGGCAAGTTAGATTTTTTCATAGACTATGAGTTATATTTAGTGTTTCATTTTCTTAATTCGAGCTTTTCAACTATTATAAACTTCCATATGAACTAAAAGGATGTGTTATTGTCAAAACTTTTGAATATGCTCAATAATGTAGAGGGATGCTGTCAGAAGGATCTCAGTTCTGTTCTCATTGTAGATTATTCTAAGAGAGTAAGAGAAAGGGCTCTAAGAAGAATAAAAATAAGAAACAAAAGGCTTATCCTAAAGTGGCAAAGCCAAAAGGTTGTTTCAAGAAGAAGAATAATCAAAACGACATGTTTACATTATGGATTCAATTGATACTGGGAGAGAAACTGCAAAACTGATCTTGCTAACTTAAAGGAGAAGAAGCTTAAGGAAGTTATATCTTCGGGTATGTTTATGATTGAGATTAATCTTTCTACTTCTATTTTACATTCTTAGGTATAAGATACTGAATGTGATTATTATATTTATATTAATATGCATATGTTAACAAGGAGTACATTGTTAAGGAAAGGCGAAGTGGACTTGCAAGTTAGTAATATTAGAGTAAGGGTTGCTGTATTAGTTACAAGAACTTATAGTTTAGCTTTGCCTTCTAGCCTTACATTAGAAGTAGATAATTTTAATTATCTTTCAGGCATTACTAAAAAAATTATTTTAATTTCTTATTTAGATTTGAATAGATTAGTTTTTATTGTTAAGAATAAGAGTTGTTCTTTTTATAAAGATGATTTTTAATATGCATCTAGATTGCTTACAAATTATTTGTATGAATTAGATCTTAAAAGGTCAACTCTTAACATAAATAACAACAAAAGAAAGTTAAGTGACTAAAATCCATCATATTTATGACATTGTAGGTTTGTTCATATCAACGAAACTAGAATCACAAAGTTACATAAAAATGATATTTATATCTTTTTGATTATAAATCATATGAAACTTGCGAATCTTGTTTGTTGAAAAAAATGACTAAACTACCCTTTTAGTGAAAAATGAGAGCATGCTAGTGAGTTACTAGATCTTATAAATTCAGATGTATATGACCTTATATCTACTTGTGCGAAAGATGGATACTCATATTTCATCATATTCATAGATGATCATTCTAAATATGGTTATGTATACTTAATAAAACAAAATTTCTGAATCATTTGAGAAGTTCAAGGAATTTAGACTTGAGTTTGAGAAACAAACTAGCGAAAATATTAAAATACTTATATTTGATAGATATGGTGAGTACTTAGATCATGAGTTTTTTGGTTATTTAAAAGAGAATGTGATTCTCTCACAATTTACTCCTTTTGGAACTCCACAATATGATGGAGTGTTTAAGAGGAGAAATCATACCATATTGGATATGGTACATTCAATGATAAATCATATAGTCTTTCCTATCTTCTTTTTAGGAATTTTATTTAAAACTGTTGCTTACTAAAAAACTGAATAATGTTCCATTTAAATCAGTTGACAAGACATTATATGAGATATATAGTGGTAATGTACCAAATTCATCACACCTAAAGATTTATGAATGTGATGTTCATATGAAGCATGCAACATCTGATAAGCTTAAAGATAAGTAAGATAAATGCAAATTTATGGGATATCCAGAAGAGAATTTGACATCAATTTTGCCATCCTCTTGAAAGAAAGGTATTTGTCTCAAGACATGCTATATTCTTAGAAAGAGAAGTTATTCTTAAGAAAAGTAATGGGAGTGAGGTTGAACTTATAGAAGTTAAAGAATCACAAGTTTACATCCAAATGGAGTAAGAACCTTAAGTTGATACATATGACGACAACCAAGGTTTAAGAGACACATAGTTTGCAACACACTAATGAGATGCATCGTCCCTCCATTAAATTAGATCTATATCTTGAAAAGGAAAAATACAACAAACCATTCATAGATGATGAGTCTACTACTTTTAAGGAAGTAATCTCTAACATTGATTCTTTTAAATGATACGAAGCTATGAGATCTAAAATGAAATCCATGTACACTAACTAATACAAACTTTGGTGGATACTCCCGATGGCATTGTACCTAAGTGAGTTTTTAAGAGAAAAGATGACATAGATGGTAATGTATACATTTCAAAGCAAGGTTGGTTGGCTAAAGATTACATCATCATCATCATCATCATCATCATCATCATAATAATAATAATAATAATAATAATAATAATAATAATAATAATAATAATAAAGGAGTTATTTTTTATGAAACATTTTTTTGTAGTTATAATTAAGTCTATAAGGATCTTATTAGCTATATCTGCGTATCATGATTATGAAATCTAGCAGATGGATGTCAAAATAATATTTCTCAATGGGAATTTTCCTAAAGATATATATATGGCACAACCTAAAGGTTTTGAATATAAGAGATTCCATAATCAATCATGAAAAGTGTAGAAGTTTTTTTTATGGACTTAAGCAAGCGTCACAAAGTTAAAACATTTATTTTGATGAACAATCAAATAGTTTGATTTTATTAAAAAAATGAAAAAAACCATATATCTATAAGAGGTTAGTGAAAGTGCAGTCATCTGCTTAGTGATATATATAGATGACATATAACTAATTGAAACAACATACCAATACTTTAATGGATAAAGATTTGGTTGTCCAAGAACTTTTATATGAAGGATAATGGAGAAATAACCCATATTATAGGAATAAAGTCTATAGACATAGATTAAAGAGGTTGTTTGGCTTACCCCAATTCAGTTATATAGATAAAGTGCTAAAGAGGTTTAGCATGGAGTATTTCGTGATGAGGTTTTTAGCCATGCGATTTCTCTCTCATAGAGTAGGTGTCCAAAGTTACAGAGCAAAGAGATAAATGGATTGTGTTTTATATGTTATGACCATTGGATCAATCATGTATTTAATGTTATATACTAAACTAGATGTCTTTTATGCTTGGAGCATAACAAGTAGATTTCAAGCTCCTAGTGATGGTCACTAGTTGGCTATGGAAAACATCTTAAAGTACTTGAGAAGGATTAAGTATATATTTTTGTTCTATAGAGAAGTTGAACTAAAAGTTTATGGGTATTAAAATGCTAGTTTCTACTCCGATCATGACGATAACAAATTGTAGTCAGGGTAGATCTTCACTTTGAATGGTGGTATAGTAAGTTAGAAGAGTTCTAGATACTAAACTATTGTAAATTCTGTGATCAAGGTAGATTACATTTTAGTGTTAAAGGTGATATAGGAAGCAAGGATCAAGAAGTTCATCATCGAACATAGTGTGACTTTTATCATTATTGAGATAATAATATTGTACCGTGGCAACAATGGTGCCATTGCACAGGTTAAGAAACTAAGGTCTCATCATGGTTTAAACATGTACTTATAAAGTTTGACTTGATCAAAAAGATAGTAGAGCGGAAAGGCATAACTTTAAAGCAAGGTTCCACTAAAGAGAATCTTGTAATCCTCATATAAGTTGTTATTTCAAAAGAGACATGATCGACATATAAATTTTTATGATATTAGATAAATAGGCAATTGACTTCAGTGTAAGTAGGAGATTTTTAGTTTATACCCTTGCAGCCAATTGGTTAGTCGTAATTTTATTTATTATATTACTATTTTAATTAATAAAGACATTCTTTATCTTTATATATTTGGCTAATTATAATTGACTTTTTCATTCTAAAGGTGATAGACGCATAATTGACCATAATTTTACCTCTTATTTGATTTTTTGCTTTATATTTGATACTTTTGTTGTATATTTAGTGTTTAATTTGGTCCAAGTGTGTTTATAGGTTATAATTGTTGGACCCCAAACTTTTCTTGGAAGTCAAAACTGATGTATGTAAAATATTGGGAGTAAAAAGCTGGAAAGTGCAGTTGAAAAATGTGCATTGATCATACTTCGATGTTTTGGCCATAAATTGACCTCTAGTTATCCAAATGAGGTGATTTGTGATTTGGGGTAAAATAGAGAGATAAGGCTACAAGTTGTATGAAGGAATTAAGTTCTAATTCAATCTCTAAGAAAGTCAATTTTCGGATGGA
>JAOTAZ010000220.1:18150393-18167488 GCA_025629785.1 Erythroxylum oxycarpum | reverse complement strand
ACTTATAAGCCTAGGTTCCTTCCTCCTTAAGTGACATGCCCAAATTGCCCTTAATGAACCTATCACTTCTAACACTTCAATTTAGTCACTTATGCCACATAACCTAATTAACATTAACATGTCAATTAAGCCCAACACAATATAATCTAACAAGACCCCAAAAATATCTAATCATGCTTAATCAAATAAAAAAAATTCAGGGGCCAACAATACGGGTCATAAACTTGAAGTATTAAAGGTGTCAATCCCATGAGGAGTTGGTGAACTAATCTAATTCTAAGTTATCTAAGACCTAAAAGGATTATTAAAAAGAAGATAAAAACTAAACATAAAAGTAAATTCATGAATATGGATTGATTGAAATTAAAATATAAAATTAACACATAAGGAATCAAATAGAGCGTCACCAAATTAAAAATGGAAATCACACAAAGAAGATTAGTCGATTATGAGAGGGGATTGATCATATCATCAAATGCTAACATGATTACTTTTGAGTTAATACGATATTAGTCTTAGACTTTTGAAGGGTGGATTACTCTCTTTCAAATTATAATCCTTAAACCCTAAATTATAACCCCTAATTGACTTATGGAATTTGCAATCTCTCAATTAACAAAAAACCCACAAATCCAATCAGATTTTAAGCCCTCTAATAGACTATTGGGTCTTCACATGAAATCTTTATAAATTCCCAATTTGATTATTTGCATAATCTATTAGATTTTTTAACTCTAATTATCCAATCTAATCATTTTGCTATCAGTTCACTCTCTCGATTTATTACCGAAGCATGTAAATATAACAAATAATCACAATGCCTATTATATTAACATCAAAAGAAATCACATTAACATTGATTCAAGAACAAATCTCTAAAGAAGTTTAGAACATCATCATCAAACCCAAATATATAACTATCAATTCCATCTCATATATTCAAAATAAAGATTAATAAAGATGAAATGAAATGTCATTTTGAAGGGACAGAATAGATTGGGAAGGTAGCAGCACTGCAACCCTTCTTCTCTTTCTTCCTTTCTCCTCCTCTCTTCTTCTTTCTCTCCATTGGATCTTTCTCAAAATGGCAGAAAATAGAGCTCCCTTTTTAGGTCTTCATTGTTTTCTTTATATATCTTTTCCATTTAGGGCAAACATTAGGGTTTACCCGAGGGCAAAAGCCTGAAATATCGCTCAAAAAGTCACATATTAAAAGCCAGGTTGCATCTGTTGTCGTGTAGGCCACGATCGTGGTAAATAATGCCACGACCTTGGCACTCAATTTTTACTGTTTGTGACGATCGTGGCATATGGGTCCACGATCATGGCAGATCACCAGGATTTTTTCACGATCGGGCCCTGGATCTTACTATGAGTTTCCTCCAAATTCTCTTTGTTCTTAGATGTTTGATCTGAAGCACTAACAAACACATCAAAGCACCATAACTACACAAAATTTAAGCTAAATAGCATGCTCTAACCTATAAAACATTTAAAACACAAATATCTAACTAAATAACATAATTATAACCTAAAGATGCACTAATACTTTAATTTAACAACTAAACATATACGAAACTACCCATAAATATTTTGCAACCTACATCTATCATCCTCTTCTATAAGAAGAGTTTTCTCCAATTCTTTCTTCCTCCACCTAGCAGTAGCCTAAAGTTGGACTTAAGTGAAGGATGGTCTTTTCTTAAGAAAATATGCCACCAATATAGAAGGCTAGGTCGATGCTTTAGCTTATAGAATCTCAACGGGAGAGGAAATTATCCCATTTAACCATTAAACCTTGAAAATAGATGAGGTTTTCCTTTGCAAAAAAAGAGCAACTCTTTCACTTTAAAACTTATAGGGAGAAGCTACATTATACTTTATAGGAGTCTCTAAACCACCATTCTTACCATTTTGACCATGAGTAGGAGATTTATTCCAAAATTTTCCATCTATATAGACTATTAAAGTAAAGGGAACTCTTCCTCAATCAAGTGTCTTGCATTTTTCATAAGCTTCTGGTGTAACCAATCCATTAACAATTGAAGTAAAAGCTTTTAAACACCCTTGATCTTAGCCTCGTGAGAGGGAAAAATCCCAAACTATAATCAATTGTATAGGGTAGAACCCTAAAAATGGAAAAGAACTAGTAAGAACCTACAAAGAAAGATATGAAAAACAAAAAATGAAAGTAAATTAATAAGGGCATAATTGTAAGAAAAACCTAGTGACAAGTCAGACTTTCTCTCTCGTCAAACCATGCAGCAATAAACTTACATTATTCTAGGTATAAAAATTGTCAATATATTTGAGGTCTTCCAATTCAGTATGATAAAGGCAGTTCCTAAATTCTTCTATTTTTATTTACTAATCAAAAGACCATCAACTTCATTAAGGAAAAGAATATTATTAAAATCACCAATCACTATTCTAGGATTGAGAACTAACCTAGATAAACATGTTATATCATTCCAAAGATGTAATCTTTGGGATGCTAGGTTATGAGCATAGATTATAATGAGGTCAACAGGCTTGATGTTGTGATCAAGCAAACAAGTAACAAGGATAAATATGATCATTGAAAGTAGTTTTGGATATGGTAATGCAAAATGGTTAGAAAACAACAATAATTCACCCATTGTAATGGCAGTTATGATTTGAGATAAGTTTTTATTTCCTGTTAATGAACTAGAGACCTTTGAGGAAGGATTAATGCTTTGTTTTGTTCTCCAAAAAGATCTATCAAAAAAGGCTTCTTAGAGGATAAAATTAAAAAGAACCTATTGTTTATTCAAGTTGGTTATACCTCTAACATTTCAAACTAAAAAGGATGTTAGAAGAGTTTTGAGGAGATTAATTTCTTCATCTTCCTATCTAATGATCTTCTGAACAATATGAAGGAAATATCTTTATCTTTATCTATGAAATTGAAAGTATTAGAGTCTAACCCTTCTGAGGAGCTAAAAGGAGCTTAGGAGGAGTCCAATGAAAGAGTACTTGGAATTACAGTTGGATGAAGATTGGAACGTGCTTATACGAAAGGTGTAGCATCTGGAATAGACTGGTTTGGAATTAAGAAGTTGGGACAAGCATCTAGGTAAAGGATTTCGATTCATTCCTTTCCCTAGATTAGAGAAGGCATCATTATAATTGGTACAACCTTTTAGTATGCAACTTAAGACAACTCGAAAATCTCCCGCCTCCTCACACCCATCTCTAGAAGCGGTGCCCACCCACCCACCTCCAGAAGAGAGTGGTGCCTAGAAAGAGAGCAGCGTCCAGATATGAACAAGCGGCATGTTATGCGAAAATAAGTTCTAAAAAATACCTAGGTTATGCTACTCACAAGTATACTAGGTAGTATAGTTGAATACCCAAAGTCATCTCTTAAGGAGGTGAAATTCGTTCACTCAAATTAATCTTAAATAAAAATAAAAACAGTTGCAATCCTAAACAATCTATCCTAATTTGTTGAGTAAAAGCTTTAAAGAAAATTAAGCTATTAGACTAAAAAGTAAACTAATTTAACTGGAATTAAAAAACGAAATGATTAATCGATGTAGGAAGATGTAATCCTAAACATTCTATCCCGATTTTTTTAGTAAAGGCTTTAAAGAAAATTACGCAATTAGACTAAAAAGTAAACTAATTTAATTAGAATTAAAAACAAATTGATTAATATATGTGAGAAAGTCTTGAGGATTAATTTTAGTAATTTAGTCTCCTATGCATGACTAAGGGAAAATGATTGGATAATTGTCTTACTAAAATTAACGGTTGGATTTTAAAATCAATTCAAACAACAAACTAATTTAACTTTCTTATTCGACAAGTTTATCTTCCGAATTAATTATTAAACCTAAATAATAATTACCACTTAAGTTAATATATTTATAATTCATAACTTAAGTGTCTATAGTTTCTTGTTCTATATTAAACTTCTTGTCTTAATTCTTCGTTTAATATGAAAATGATGCAAAGTTTTGTCATACTATTACATCCAATAAGCTCAGAAACTATACGAAATAATAAAACAATAAAACAATCCCTTTATCATGCATTATCGACTAAATTAGCTACATTAATTCTCAAGAACAAGTAATAAGCTCATTAGGTAATAAACATTACTAATCATCTTCATATACCTCAATCTCATGGTTAACAGTAACAAAGAAATATCAAAGCAATAATAGAGTCATTCACTGAAATGAACTATCAAACTCTAACATAGGAAAATAGTTCTCAACAGAAACTAAATGAGTTTCACAACAATAGTAAAGATGAAAAGGGATGAACAAACAAAATGGTCTCTCGGATGGTGAACCTGGTGGTAGGTCTCCTGCCAACCTCAACCTTTCTGATATCGACTCTTGCTTTTTGCCTTCTGCCTTTGCTCGATTATCACCCAGAAGATTAGCTTCAACTCTCATTAGCACCTCTCTAAGCTACACCTCTCTGCTATTTTTCTCTTTCCCTCACCTCTATTTCTCTTCTTTTGTTTCCTTCTCCGTCCAGTCTCCAAAAACGTTTCTATTTATTGAGAGAGTCTAAGTTTAAGGTTACTTTCTTTTCACACCGTCATCTAACACGTGACCATAAAAGTGAGTGCAAAAGAATAAGTGAGCATTTTCTCACCCATGAGTGAGGCAATCACGAGTGTAACTCATTGTCACACTCATGACTTCCATGGTCACGGGCGTGAATCATTGTCGCACCCATGGAAGTCATAGGTGTGACTCATTTTCATGTATAATTAACGTATAATTGACTCTTTCATGCATAAGTCATGCCATCTTTCATTATTTCATGGATAATTTTTCTTATTTTCATGCAATATTCACAAGACACTCCACTCAACATTCATGCAATTTAACACAATTTTCACTAAATTCATTTCAACTTTGGATTAAAACACAAGAATTCGTAACCACAATCAAGATATGAATGCAAGCAAAATCAATAGAAAGTAGGCACAACACGACGTTTAGATCTGAACGAAGTGAGTCCAGATTTGAAGAGGTGCCCTCCCACGCTTTCATACGAAGTAGGCAGTGCCCACCCATACTGGACTAGGATAATTGGGTCGTGCTGGGTTGTGGTTGTGTGGCGGCTAGGTGACTCAAAGACTGGGCTATGTTATGGCGGTGAGGCGGCGAGGACTGTGGTGGTGTGACAGTGTTATTGGAGTGCTGACACTGATTAGAGAGGCGTGAATTTGAGTAGCAGCAAGAGTGATTAATCTTCTGGTATCTGAAGCAAGCTAGGGTAGGTTTTACTTCAGAAATTTTGCTTCCTCCTTTAGAAGGCCTTCTTAGACCTTATGAATAGACATTAAGGAAGACCCACCTCTCTCAAATTTGGTTGCCGACAATTTCCCAACCCTACTTCTTCACAGAATGAGAAATTCCTTTCTCCTAATTCGAAGCCCTCGGTCGGAGCTTAGAAATCTCGCCCACAGATCTAGTATGAAAGGTGGGAGTTAAGACATTTCTAGAATGTCATAAAGGATGGCATACTAACGCCTCCTATGGAACTCCTCAAAGTTTAGTATGGGCATCAATGTTGGTTTGCGTTTTTTAAAACAAGAGGCTAATTTTTTCGGTGGTGTAAGCTTGGGCTATGGATTTGTGGGGGAAGAAAAGGTGAGAGAAAATGATGCTCAAGAACGACAATTCTTTTCTCTTTGAATTCAACACTGAGGTTAACATCAATGATATCTTGGAACAGGGTCGTGGCATGTGAGTGGCCAACCCATCTTCATCTAATGATGGAGGCTAGGCATAGAGTTTCATTCAGGTAACATTCAAACAATTCTGTTATGGGTTCAATTTCATAAATTTTCACTTAAGTTCTGGATTTTAGATGGGTTGAGTTAACTTGTAAGTGCTCTGGGCAAACCCATAAACATGGATACCTAGATGGCGAGCATGGAGAGAGCTTATGTCTCTAAGATCTATATCGAAGTTAGGAGAGACTTTTCTCTTCAGCACTGTTTATCAATTATGAAATTAGATGAGAGTGGAGAGTTGACAAGATACAATATGGCTATCTCTTATATGTGGAAGCCACATGAAGTGAAAAATTACTGGAAAACGACAGGACATATGTTTATAGTCAGAAGTTATAAGGAGTTAATGGAAATTTGAGAGAACTATTAGGGAAGCAAAGGAGGAATTAGAGAATTTGGCCAACATCTGCTCAGTTGGTCAAGAACTGAATGAAGGTAGGAAGGAATTACAGCAGAAGGATATATTGGTGGAGCCTAGTGATCAACCTCCTTATGTTGTTTAGGATCTGGCTGATCAGGAACTGGAGCAAACTTTTTGTGTTTCTCAATAATTGCATAAAACTGAGTTGGAGAACCATACTGTTGAAAGTGCAAGGGTTGAAGTTGTTAGTGTAGTTTCTGGTACAACCCCTGTTGAGGTTGTTAAAGATAGCTAGAGTGCACAGGTTGAAAATACTTATGATGTCGTTGTGGATATGCTTAAGGGTGTTGTGGATGTTGTTAATGGTGGTGTAGTCACTACAGGTTCTTACAGAAAAATGGCTTAGTTGTAGATAATGGTAAGTAATTAGTTGGCTTGAGGATTGAAAATGTTGTTGCAAGTATTTCTCAATCCCAAGGAAATTGTCAAATGGATTATGCTCAGAGGAAGACTCCTTTAGAACATGTTATGATAACTGAAATTGTTACTACTAAACTATCTCTGGCTCAGCTTGCAAATGTAGAGCAGACAACTATTGACAAATCTAGTGCAGACAATGGCGAAAGTTTGGACAGTGGAGTGAATGACTTTACCTCCCAGTATTTGAAACATTGTTAGATGGATTGGGCCAATATGTTGACTTTAGTAGCAACTGTTGGGAAAATGAGAATGTTGTTGACAGGACCTCTAATGCTAGGCTAGTGTATGTACAACAAACAACAATGGTAAACTCCAGTGATGATTGTGTGGCTAGTCAGGGGATAAGGGATATCATCTCTTAGAATGCAGTACAAGTAGAGGATTGTGATTCTCCATTAGCTACAGCCTAAGTCTCTGACATCCCAAGAGATTTTTGTGTTTAGTCCAAAACTGCAAAGAGGAAATCAAGAAGAGAAAGCAAAATCTCAAATACTAAGAGACTTTCCTCAAATAAGGCAGTCTTAGGATGCAACATTATAGGGTTAATGACCCTTATATATAAGAAATGGCGAATAAGTCTTTCCATGAAAATGAAACATAAATGGTGCCTATAGTTGTTTCTATTTGTTGTCTATCTTACAGACAATTATGCTACTTACTTAGGGGATGGTCTTATTGTAATATAATGATAGGTTTAATGCCTTGAACTCATTGTAATGTTGATATGGTTCTAATTATAATTAAAATTCTTTTTCATTTAAAAAAAACTTAAGACAACTCAAATTCAATGTTCTTTGATTGAAAATCCCTTAATTTCATATAGGTACCATTTTTTAAATAATCTACCTTCATTTTAGTAGTTCATACATAATAATTCTCACTTAAAACAAATAATAGACCTATTCTAATAAAGCTTAAAGTCATTTTACTCTTTTGTAGTGTCTCTCTCTTCCACTCGTAATCACTTGAAAGAAAAATTTCCTCTACCTCAGATCCCCTAAAAGATGGTTATAATAATAATTGTTAAATTTAAAGCAATGTTAAAATAAAATGACAAGACGAAAACCTTTGAATAGACTTCCTTTCATGCATATTCAATGATTAGATAAGTCTTATACGCAAAATATATGGCTAGAGAAAAAATTTACATATTATTCTTTACCACTAAAAAATTTACGTTCTGTGCCATGGGCTGGGCTTTGGCATAGGTTACCACTAAAATAGATCAATTATATCTCCTTGCTAGAGCGCTAAAGTGTAAGAAGGATAGAATCTTCTTTGATATAATAATTGATAAGTAGCTAATTGCTCATCTCATTGTAATTGTCCTTACTTTCTGTTACTTGTTCATGTAGAAAAAGACGGTTTAACCGACGTCAGATTTTAGGCATAAAAACAAGAAATCATGCAAACGACACAAGTCAGTTCCAACATGTTCCCTCCTTTGCAACGACTCTTAAAATTTCCAGTGTCTTCCATTATTCACGGGAAAAAAGAAATTCTTTCATTTTGTGATTTCCAGTGCCAGTAACAGATTTTCATTAGTTACAATCTAGAAGTAGTTTGCTGCTTATGCGCATCTGAAACAAGTTGCTTCCTCAAGATCTTGCCTGCAGCTGACTTTGGAATGGCACCAATGAAATCTACCCTTCTCACTTTCTTGTACGGGGCAACCTGAGATTGCCATATAAAATCAATACTCAGAAGAATTCAAGAATCAAATGTAAGAGTACTAAAGAAAATGAAGCGATTAAAAGCTATGAAATTGACCTGATTGGCAACAAATTGAATAACTTGCTGTTCAGTGATTTCAGAGCCACTGGCTTTCACCACATATGCCATTGGTATCTGTCCCGATTCTTCATCTTCAACCCTGTAAAGCCGAATTTGTCATCACAGAGAGAGAGAGGTACAGAAACAGTTGATTTTATGAGAAGTAACACTCACGGTATAACTGCAGCATCAGCTATTTTGGGATGACTCAGAAGTACTGCTTCCAATTCTGCTGGAGCCACCTGCATTCCGAATCAAGGTTGATATCAAGTTCCCATCTTTTTCTTATCGGAAACAGAGTGCGTAACAGTTTCGGTGGGCAACTGATAGGTGAAGTAAGAAATGGTGAGCAAAATTTTGGAAGCAGCGAAAAGTACCTGATACCCATTATGCTTTATGAGCTCCTTGATTCTGTCAACAACATAAAAGAACCCGTCTTCATCAAAATAACCAAGATCACCAGTTTTTAGCCACCCATCAGAATCAATCGTTGCAGCTGTTGCTTCTTCATTTCCCAAATAACCTTTCATGATGGTGGGGCTCTTTATCCACAACTCGCCTTGTTTATAAGGTGGCAAAGCAGTCCCTGTTTCAATATCAATCACTTTAGCACTAAAAGTTGGTTCTAACGTTCCACACGAAGCAGGATGAGCCTTGGCTTCCTCATTAGACACAAAAAAGGTGGTGGCACCACAGCTCTCTGTCAGCCCATATCCCGGCCTGAGTTCAACCCATGGAAACTTCCACCTGAACTCTTCAGTCAGCTCCTTGCTCAGTGCTGCAGCCCCAGAGCCAATTCTTCTCAAAGATGACAAATCACACTTGATTTTGCTTGCATGCTTCACTAGTCCAAGTATCACTGGGGGTACTGCAGGTATGTTACTAACTTTATGAGCTTCAACGGCTTGAAGCATAGCTTGAAAATCATATCTTTTCATCAATACAGTAGTGACCCCTACTGTGAACAATCCTAATGCAAAAAATGCAAGCCCGTAAATGTGAAACATGGGAAGGAAGCACAAGAATATGTCATCTTGAGCCGAAATTTCATAGATTGACCATCTGAGGAGGGTCATGACAGCTATAAAATTGGCATGCGTCAATATCACACCTTTGCTTGTCCCTGTGGTGCCTGAAGAATATAGTACTGCTGCTGTGTCTGATTGTGTTAACTTTACCTTTGGCAACTCCAAGGGATCACAACCTTCGATCAATTCTTCCACACATAGTGAATCCTTATCAGAACTACGAGCTGTGAGTAATACAGGGACACCAATTTGTGCAAACTTATGCTGCTCTTCAGGTGCTGAAATTACAAGTTTTGCCCCCGAATCACGCACCTGTTTAGCAATTTCTGATACAGTGTAGACCGGGTTGGCTGGACTCAGAATTGCACCTATAGAAAATATAGCTAGGCATATGGTTGGGTAGAGGACCGAGTTTGGGGACAGAAGGAACACCGTATCACCTTTTCGGACACCAACACCATGGTACAAGCCTGAAACCAAGGCTCTGATGGATCGATGAAGCTGTGCATAAGTTACTCGTTGATTAGTATCCGAATCAATAAGTGCAACTCTAGAATCAGCATGGTCAGGGTGTGGAAACTGGGAGAGTACATATTCCGCTGTGTGGAGGTCATGCCTAGTGGGAATTCGGAAATTTTCGCAGAGTTGGGTCAGTGAATGGTACACACCAGTGCTTGAATCAAAACCACTCTGTTGTTGACCACCGCAGCTTTCCTTAACAGTGGTGGCAGTCTGAGGTTCCTCAGCCGACATGATTAACAATGCACACTAATTCCAAGCGCAAACCTGGAGTGTGAATATGTCCAAGTTGGCATTTTATAGGCGTCGGCAGGCAGTTGTAACTAAACCATGGCAGAACTTGGATGTCGACATTGGTAAGTTCGGAATGATTGGTACAAGTGACGAGACTCGGAGCCGGCAGGGGCGTTGTAACCAAGTTAAAAAGAAATGGTATCTTGGGGTTAAAAGATCCATATTCGATGGCCTGGTAATGATATCATCGTTGAAGGAATATGGAAGTCTCTTTCTCGGATGTTGCACTATCTTGTTTACTAGTTAGGAGAGGCTCTTACATGGCCGTCCACTGTAATCTTTTGGATTACCTGGGCATGTTAATAATTTAATAATAGCCGTCGGTGGAGTAATCACTAAAAGGAAAGCTTGCTGCCGGAGTAGGCTTTGAGAATTAGTCGTCGTCACTTGGGGAAGTAGCGCCGCTGTTAAGTGTTAAGCTTAAGATTGTTGTTGGAAAACTAAATAAAAAGCAATTCTGTTATCAAAATCTTTTAGTGAAAGCAGTTCAATATTATAAAACTTCAATTTTATAAATTTAGAATGTTTACCTTATGATCTACTTTTTATTAACATAATCCAAACAGGCAGAACCATATGCTAACTTACATGTCGAAGAAATGGAAATAAATGCCGTAACGTTTGCAGCTAGACAAGTGATTCTAGAATTGGTTTGACGTTGTCAAATGGAAAGAAGCAAATAAAATTATCAGGGCAATCATTGTTTTGAAGTTCGAATCGGTTATCGGATCGAAAGTTGTAGGTCAAATCGGTGTGACGTTATAATTATGTAATAATTATATTTAATTATATATAATATTAATAATATTAAAAAATACAATAAATAAATAAATAATAATAAATTATTGAACTAGTGGTCGGATAGGTTGAACCTGACCGGTTCAACCGGTTAATTGATTAGTTTTGACCGGTTTTCACTTATTCAATTGAGAACTGATTTTTAAGGATGAGCTGAACCGGATAACCGACCGGTCACTGGTTGAACCGGTCGAACCAACCGGTCCGGTCCGATTTTTAAAACAGTAAGAGCAATGTTTTTGTTACAGAGGTAAGTCATAATAAGCGAAATGCTAGGGTAAAAAACCTCAAATTCTGCTTGCTAGAATTATGAATTTACATCGTAAAAAGTCATAATCACAGCTTATTTTGTTTAGATTCTTATAGGATTCGGTGATTTCAAGTATTTTGGGAATAACTTATGTCCAAATAATTGGAAACATATCATAACACTGCAACTATAGCATTGTGATACGCAGTCCTATATAATATGTCGAATGGATCTTGTAGGATAAGAAGATGAAAGACAGAAGTAGGGATAGGAGGGATGGGCAAGGAGGATGGTGGCTTGGCTGGGCTTGAAAATGTTTAAAAATAAAAGAAAGATATTTTTAATCATAATATTTACGCTAAACTGTAAGTTATACTTTAACATTATGAAACATTCAAAAAGAATACAAACGATTTAAAATTATTCAATTTTAATTTTTAATCTAACAAAATCTTTATCAGGATTAATAGCCTATTAATTAAGTGTTACGTTTGTTTGATATGACATCTTTTTTTATTGTTTATATAGGACCTATAGTATTATGGGGATTTATAAGTCTTAGTTGCTTAAATTATTTAACTTTAATTAAACATGTAATAATATTAACTCCAAATTCATAAGATTCATTAAAAACTGCAAAATCTCCTCCCTAAAATCCTTAATGAAGCTTGTAAAACTCTTGGCCTCCAATAGCTCGTTATTTTACATGTCTTTTAAGACTAAAGTACATAATTTCTTTTTTAAAAATCCCTAATGAAGCTAATTTGAATGAGATAGGAAGAGGTTCATATCAAAGCAGGAATAATTGTTCACCTCTGGATCCCAAGTAAAATCATTAGCAAGATTAAAGAACCAACCTAAAGAACAAAGACTACACGCCACAAAAACCTCTTGTGGTGTTTCTTCATGGTTTTAGATTCAATGAGATTTTAATATGGTAATTTCACGTCTTAGCTTTATCCAAAAATTAGGCAATCTATATAACAACTCAAACCACTCGCTTGCAGGTATTGTCCTCTTTGAGCTAAGGCATTCATACTAAGCACCCGTACGATTTTGATTTTCCACAGGACTTCCCAGAAGGTCACCCATCCTGGTACTGTTCTTTCCCTAACACGTTTAACTTCAGAGTTCTGACAGTATCCGGTATGTTAGGGCATGAAAAATGCGTTTGTTAGTGGAAGGTATCCACATTCTTATAAAGAACGCTTCGTTCTCCTCCCCAACTGATGTGGGATAGAGCCCATAACCTTAGTGCTACCAGAACCCCTCCCTCATGGAGGCCCAGCGTCCTCGCTGAACTATCGGCCTAGGTACTGGCTTTAATACCACCTAAATGTATCATCCCCTTACTATAGGGTACACACTGGGACACCCGGAAGTCATTCCGGTATATATTCTACAATAATGGCACGCTACTATCGATCACTACATTCAGCTTACATGGCATCATATCATTATTCACTTATAAAGTATCAAATCACTATCACAATATTTTAATAAAACCCAAAATTTCCTCTTTTCATTTCATGAGAATTGAAATTACAATGTAACCTTCACAACATCATTCTAAGTATGTGCGTGATCCAAACCTAATACAAAAATATGTTACATGAGAGGGGAAATATGCAAAATCTTTCTAAGAAATCTAATCTCAGTTGACCGACCTTTGAGCCATTTTGTCTTTTCCCAAAAGTACAAGTCTGCACTGCTTGTACGTCTCTTAGTGGCTAAAGTCGTCTCTCGATCCTGAAAAGTCAACATGTTATTTTGGATTAGTTTTGCAAACTCAATGAGGTAACCATCATCGATGGTCCACTCAATTCATGCATCACATCAATACATGTAACAACTTATTCATATCTTTGCATATTCACGAAATATCACATTTCACTTTTAGAACAATCATCATAATCATTTCATTCATATAAAGTACACATATCAAGTATAAATGCAAATCACGTGAGACTCCTTTTTATTTATTATTGTCGGTGTAAGTGAGTGCCTTTTTACTAGCTCGTATCCCTTAGTGGACATCGAGCTATATCAAATTATGTCCCATATCCCTTAGTGGATATCGGGTACATTCACAACCGAGCCTGAGGCTCTAATCATAATCTGAGCTTTAAGCTCTTTTTCAATGGCGACTCCAATCACAACTTCCTTTATCTTTCATGCATTCATATATTCAAATGCTTCACATATCATTGTCTTAATCATTCAAACGCTTGTACATTCACATTCAGATCACAATTTTCATCGAACCTAAAGTCCAGCATTCAACGTCATTGTTGAGTAACATTTATTCCATCACATTCACTCAATAACTCAAAACAGAATTTAAGCAAACAAATAATTAAGTGAGACTATCTAGGTTACTCACTAGTTGTTCTCGAAGCTATTGCCTCGAAGTCCTAGCAATGTCTGGAGGATGGTGCTCAATTCGATCCTCTATATTAAACAACATACGTATATATCACAATATGCACAATTATAATTGTTCAATAATGCACATAAATGAATTATGTACAATGCATATTCATGATAATCCTAGGTATCAATCCATCAATTTCATCACACATTTAATCTCATAAAAGCACTTCAGATTTTTTTCCAAGACACTCTCAGGTCTACTGTTCATGTTAATTCAGGGAGTGCAATTGATATAATTTGGTCATACCCTCCTCTAGAAATCACTTAATTTTGTTCAATAATTTGGAAGATATATCTAAAAAATTATCAAGTTGATCACATTCAACAACAGTGTACTATGTACAACTTCCATCCAGAAATTCAATATCTTAGAGGAAGAATCAACATTCGACTTCTTGAGACAATTTGTAGGCCTATATCTCTAGTTTACTCTAAATTAAAAAAATTATCTCATTTGGAATCCTATTGATCTAGATATAATCAAAATACTGAGAGGTGTTCAGTAAGATATCTGGTTCATGTTCTTCCAACCGATACCCTTACTTTAATTAGATTAATCGTTTTTTAGTCAAAACCAAAAGCTATAATTTCTATGGAGAGATACAGTTATGAATCCAATGCTTTAAAAATTAGGTCATTTGGAGTTCAGACAATAAAGTTATGGCTGAAAGAATCAAACAAGGTTCTGTCCACATAAGATGAAGCAGATAGCAGATGCAGCAGATAGTAGATGAAGCAGAAAGTAGACGAAGAAAAAAAATAGACAAAGCAGAAAGCAGACGATATGATGTCATCATAGACGATATGACGTCATCACAGACAATTCATTTTTACAGACGATATGAAGTCATCATAGACAATATGACGTCATCAAAGACGATACAGATGGTCAATTTAAAAAGAACCAGAAGTCAACCTAAGACGATACAAATGGTCAACTTAAGACGAAGCAGAAGTCAACCTAAGATGATACAAATGGTCAACTTAAGACGAAGCAGAAGTCAACTTAAGACGATACAGATAGTCAACTTAGGATAAAGCAGAAGTCAACCTGAAACAATATAGATGGTCAACTTAAGACGAAGCAGAAGTCAACCTGAGATGATACAAATGGTCAACTTAAGACGAAGTGGAAATCAACCTAAGACGATACAGATGGTCAACTTAAGACGAAGCAGAATTTAACCTAAGACGATACAAATGGTCAACTTAAGACGAAGCAGAAGTTAACCTAAGACGATACAGATGGTCAACTTAGGACGAAGCAGAAGTCAACCTAAGACGATACAGATGGTCAACTTAGGATGAAGCAGAAGTCAACCTAAGAAGATACAGACATTCAACTTACGACAAAGCAGAAGTCAGCCTAAGACGATATAGATGGTCAACTTAAGACGAAGAAAAAATCAATTTAAGACGATACAGATGGTCAACTTAAGACGAAGCAGAAGTTAACCTAAGACGATACTTCTTCACAAATGATACTATCTATACTCCTCAACTCAAAAAACCTTTTTGTTGAACATCTCTAAGTTTTCATCAACTCACGTATAAGCTCCTATATATTCATACATGGACAATGAAGAAACAGAGCATATCACCTTTCCATGTCTAATTATCCACACTAATCCTATACATCATTTCATTGCTACTTTAACTCCAAGAACCATTTCCACAACATTTGATCACTAACAATCCATCAAAAACCAAATAACACTATATCCACAATTTTCATCCCCTTAACACAGTGCTCAAGAATATAAATATACATAAATGCCATGATCATGCACTGATAATAAATTCATCAACTTTATTTCAAAAATTCACAACTCTAACAATTTTATTTACTACTTACTTGTTGAAGACTACAAAAGCTTCAACTATCTTCAAGCCCTAACTCTATACAAAATTACGTAAACCACTATGAACAGTAACTAACTTCTGGTTTTTTTTCTTAAGGCAGAAGAAACACTTATTAGTGGAGGAATTGGTGAGGGATATAAAAAAACAGCAAAGTTAACTCACAAAAGGAGTTTTGATAGAAAACTCTGTGTATGGGGAGAAATTTAGAGAAGATGTTAACAAGGAAAGAGCTTAGGAAAAGAACAAAACCTTTTTTAACTCTCGAATAACTCAAACTTACTTCTGACAAATAATAAAGTCAACTTTACACTTGTCACTTTTCCTAAGCTCCAAATCTAACTAAGTTTCTTTTGAAACTAACTTCATGAATTCTATCTTTACAATCCAACTATCTTCAAATCTTCTTTTGATTTCTTTTCCCCTATTTTATATAATTTTTCTCTAAAATTTATTCCTAAATTCACCAAAATTCACAATTCTCACAATCCTACTAACCAATAATATTTTCAACATAGATAAATTCAAAATTCACTAAATTTTCAAAAATTCCAATTCAATTCAATTATACCCGGAATCATTCATGAATGCTTGTACAATTATTTTAATGTGCAAAACTTTCACTATTCACATGTATATGTATGACATATTATGCATGAGCATGAAAAAAAGCATTTCTAAGCTCTCATTAATCACTCATATTTACTCTTCTAGCCTCCCATAGGAAATGAGATGTTACAATTTATATCCCTGATCTCTTTTTCTTTAGTGGCTTAACAACCCTAAAAAGTGATTGATCACCAAATTCTGAAGGCAAGTCTATGGCTAATGCCTTAACACAACTTAGTGTAAACAAAAATACTTTGGTTGGTCTTAGCTATAGAGATATGGTTGGCTTCAAATTTTTTCCTAATTTAATGCGTCAATGGTTATAATGTTGGACCTCGAATTTTTAGTAGAAATTAGAAATATTAAATGTATGAAATGAGTATTTTTGTATATGTATAGTGTTATAGGTGAAATTGTGCTTTAAGAAAATTAATGAGAAAAGAATTGATTAGTTGTGATGATTTTGATATTTGAGTATATTTGTATGGGTTATGAGAGTAAAGTGAATGAGTTAATTGAAAGGGAAGTTGAAAAATCCAGACATAAAGAGAAAGAGTGTGAGAATTGAAGAAATAAGAAAGTTTGACTTTTCAGTTATGAAAGTTGACTTTTTGATTTAGGCCAAATTTGAGAAAAGAATCTTCATGGAACTTGTAGCTTATGCTGAAAGCTTTCTGTCGCCATAAAGTTTGATAATTTTTATATCGGAATTGAAAGTTATGATTTTCCAAAGTTAAGGTTAGTCTTTGAAAATGCTCTTAAGTATAGGATTGTGTATGTTGTGCTTTGAGGCCAAGCGCCGCACTGATGTGGTCTGAATTGGAAAAAGTGGCCTTAATGAAAGTTGTAGCTTATATTCCCAGCTTTTTATCGCCATAAAGTATGCAATTTTTGGATGTGGA
>JAOTAZ010000220.1:18127316-18139911 GCA_025629785.1 Erythroxylum oxycarpum | reverse complement strand
AATAAGTTTTTTAGCGTTACTTTTTAAATATACTTCTTTAATGTTTAAATGGCACTCCTTAAAAAACTTTTAAATTATGATAAATAAAATTAATTATCTATACTAAATTACTAATTAATAATTTTTAATGTGATTCTTTAAATATACTTCTTTAAAGTTTAAATTAATTTTGTGTTTTGTTTGGAATTTTGATGAATAAATACTAATATTTTTAATATCATAAAAAAATAAAATTTACATCTTCATCTTATTTTAAAATTTTACTATTTATTTCAAATATAATCTCTTCTCTTTGTAGTATGCTAGTGTATGAAAAATGGAAAGCTAAAACTTAAAACTAAACAAAATTCCTCATGTTTTATTAATTTTCCCATGAATGTAACATTTAGGTGGAAAAATAAAAGATTCTTTCACTATCTTGTAGTTATAATATATTAATATTCTTCAAAACAGTAATATTATGCAAGCCAAAAGTAGTAAAGAATATTGCATATTCTTTTTATTTAAAAAATATATTAATATTCTCAATTAATGTAATTTTTTCAACTATTTCGTAATTATAATATGGTCAGTAAAGCCTATGTTGAAGTCATTATTGCTGGTTCTTCACGGATCAGAAGAAATCAACCGGTTTATTATTTAACTGACCAATTTTCATTTATAACGGTTAAAAGTAAAAATTCAATGGAAAATTAGTCCAGTTCATACATAACTTAGTTGAACCGACCTGTTTGGCCTGGTTTGATTTTTACATCATTGTCTTTTATTAATTTTGAATTTTGAGTTCAAAAAAATTAACTCTCACAACTTTCATTCATCAAGATAACTCATCGCCTAGAGCTCAAATATTGAACAACTCACTAATTTTTCAACCCGTTAAAAGATGGATTCAAGATCTCATCATCACTTCAAACTTTATTTATAGGTATAACTAGGTGGAGACATATTCTTTCAAAGTTTACAAGCTTCGTTGACGTATTTAGTTTCTAATTAATTTAAATCAAATTTAATTAATTCAAATCAAATTTAAAATTGGGTTAAGTTGTCATGATTGTTAGCAGCATTGATTCATATGTGTTGTTTATACTTCATATATTTCGACGTTACTTTTCTAAAAAAGTATTGATGTCTTAAAACTTTATTATGAGTTATTTAAGACATTATAAAACGAGGAAGAAAAAAGAGAACCTATTTCCGAAATAATTCAATAAGAATATGAACAAAAAAGCAAACAATAAATATTAGGTAATAAAGAAAAAAAATGTAGAGAGATAAAAAGAAACAAACAGCAACAAAAGATATATAATAAAGTAAAGGTAAGGATATTTCAAAAAATATAAATTTTTTGTAAAGTTCTTATCTAAAATTAAGTGCAAATTATTTTGTAAAAAAAAGGTTATTAGCTTTATATCAAATACTACCATTTTGAGATAAACATAAACTTCAAGTCTTCAACTAATAAATTGAATTCTCCGATTTTGTGATGTCAAACTCTCATGTATCACTCTATACTCGTTCTTTTCTTTCTGATTCCTAGCATTCAGCATTTCTTATGCCAACCGTTTTTCGTGGGCATAGCTATTTCCTTTGCTCCGTGCATTGGGTTATAGCCCTCATTTATTGGCTATCAGTTGGTGGCCATAAATAATGTACAATATGCTGCTATTCTTAATAGTCCACTGTTCACTTAATTTGTAAACAAAAGTTTCATTCTCTCAACAGACCTATAAAGGGAAAAACAAAAAGGAATAAGACACTGGTAGCTTCAGATGAAGTTGAATTCACAGTAAAATGGCATCACCTACATCAAATGAGTTGTACAATTTCCAAAGGCATGCATGCAAAAGCCTAGAATTGGAACACTAAACATAACTTTCAACAGTTGGCATGGCCTGTGTGTGTATACATATATATGTAAGGTTTCAGCTTACAATGCTGCAGTCTAACTTGCCAACTACAAAATAACAAAATACAAAGTTTAGATTAGACTTCCAAACAACAAACTATACTATCCTAATTATGATTTCGTCCTCAGTCACTTCAACTGACAGGTGAAAACGTCTGTATAAGGTCTGAAGATAATATCTGCACATGCTCCTCCATTCCTCGTTTTCTGTCAGCCGAATCTTGGCTGGTTCTTTTCAACTCCGAATTTTCCTTGCTCAGAAGATCAATGTGAGACTGAAGAATGCTTATCATTGCTTGAGCACTCAACATTTCAACCCTCATTGACTCTTTCTCAACAGAAATCTTATGGATTTGATTCTGCAAATCCTCAATAAATTTCATGCAGCCAGGAGGCACTGTTGAATTAAGCGTAGCAGGACCAATTTTAGGTCTAGGAGTCGTCTGAGGAGCTTTGGGCTCAACTGATTCCATTAGAGAAAATTCCAACAATGCAGATATTGCTGTTCTTGTTGCTGCAGTTGTTGCAATCATTGCTGCAGCAGCTACAGCTGTAGCAGTTGAAGACGACCCAAGATCCTGCAATGTCATTATTGAATCCTTTGAAGCATTTGAGCGATTAGACCCTGTATCATTCCCAAATTTTCTCCTCTTATACTGGAGTAGAGGGAATGATGCGTCCGTGTTAAGCACACATTGTGGATGACAATCCTCATCCTTTTCAGTTTTGCGTACATTGGACTCTCTTGCAGATTCTTCACCGCTATGAAGATCCTTATTAAAGGAATGACTATCCTGTAAATTTAAATATCATTGATAGTTCAATTTTTGGATATTTGAATCCACTACAAATTTAAACTTTAATGATCCTTGGCGTGCATGACTGAAATCCTTTCATATGAAGTAAACAATGTAATTATGTCTAAACATGTCTAGGATAGCAATATTGATGCAACAATATACTCAACCAGGTAACTGATAGGGAGTGGCTTGTGTACCTTTTGTTTCTTGACATGTGTATGCTTATGCCCATTACAAAATACAGGAAGAAGAAAGCATACCTAAAGTTTCACAATTAAGGCAAACAAGTGCATTAAAGTAAATTACGATTCTAACGCATATTCCTCCATAAGTGCTAAAAATTACACTGAACATAGATTAGCAAAAAAGCAAACCTTTTTTAAACAACCACAAACTGTACTTCAACTCCGTTTGTAGTTGGTAAGCATTTGTCTGAATCATAATCTGAGGCCTAACAACCCAATCCACAAAATGATATGCTACAGTATCACGATGATATTGAAGCACCAGAACCAGGATACATACACTCATCTTGATGAGGAACAAAAATTAGGTCTACAGATTAGAAGCCAGATATAGGACTAACTACACAAGTAAAAGAGTTTGTCCGGATGGTTATTCTCTGTTGATAAGTTTCGAGGATTATTGCCTTCAGAAGCTCAAATGGTCATTCTTTGTTGATAAGTTTTGAGGGTTATTACCTTCAGCAGCTGAAATTTAGTTAGATTGCTAATATGTGCATAATAACCCACTTGGACTACTTGACTGCAAATGTCTGTAAATTTGCATGTTATCTCCCTTTGGAGGCATTCCTTGCATTTAACTGAAGTTATACGATCAGCTATAATTGCACCATTAGCCAGCATACAGAATGTACCAGGTTTGCTAGTTTCGGCAAAATTTATATGCTTACACAGATTAGCTGTAGCATCGACCATCAAACCCAAACAAAAATATGGCATCTTATACTTGCTCACAAGTCCCTGTTGCTGCACTTCCATGAAGTCCAGCAGCAACACTGTGCGCATATTATGAAAAGGTACAGCTATCTATAACATCTTTCTGTCAAGAGAGCCAGTAGAAACTTTGAAACCTTGGTCAATCAATTGATGGAAGGTTCAGAAAAAAGCTCTTTGAAACCCAACTGGAAGACATTGTTCCTATTCTGAGATTCCATTGGACACGGATGGAGAAAAGTGTCCTCAAAGGACCTAATCAAGCAATGTGTAGCTTCCCTTCTCCTTCGAACTGACATTTAGACACTCTTTAAGTCATATAAATCAGTTTTGGCAGATTTTGTCTGTATATTTTTACTATCTTGGCATTGAAGGCACGTCAATGTGATTTCTTCCTCATGGATATAATAGCCTTACCTATTATACCATCAAAGCTCAACATCTAGCATCTAAGCTTAAGGGCTAGTTTGTTGAAAGTCCAAAGCTGAAAATATACTAAAAAAGTATTTGGGAGACAATCTAAAAGAGTTGCAATAAATCTTTGAATGTTAGTCTCAGTAAAATTGTAAATTACAATTTAAATGCCAGTTTAAAGTTAAAACATTTTTCATAAAAACATATCTAAAAATAGAAAAAAAAAATACAAGCAATTACAAATGGAAATGAAGATATAACAACCTAAACAGCTATTATGAATGTGAATTGCAAGAACCCATTATTAACCGGGGTGTCAATTACAGCACCCCCTCACGTGCTGAAATATGACATGGTAAATCTTACACAATGGTTATTGTGTAAGTTATTTTTTAAGAAAAACTAAAATCCAAAACCAAGAAAAGAATTTCAACAACATTTTAGGTCCTAATGACTACAATAGCCATTATGTAATGGTAATAATCAGTAGGATATTTTGTGATGTCCTAATACATAGCAAAGTGTTGCACAAAAGCTTTTAAGTCAGATTTAGTAAATTAGTCTGCTGCACAATCATATATCCATCCAAAAATCACTTCTTTTATTAAATCAAGGGACATGTACTTAAATCTAACATTTTATTCAATAGAAGGGAACACAAAACGAAGAAAATGGGGTAGTGTGTGGAGTTATTTGAGAGGAGTAAGAGGGTCCTTTCTTCAAAGTAAAGGAGTGCCATCTCCTTGCACAATCATGCCTCAACTACATTTTATCACTCACTTCATTAGTTTTTCTGGGAATCAATGTATAGGCATTCCTTTGATATTTTAAATTGAATTGGAGTCCTCATTAACTTTTATGATTAAGAAAAATGTCAACTTTCTATTTCCATCTCTCAATGAGAAGTCTTCAGACTAAATTTCAAACTACACGAGGAGAAGATAAGATAAGGGAGGCAATGCCAAAGAAAAACTGATGTTTGCAAGGACCACCTGAACAACGAAAATCTGATTAATTCTGAAGATGTTTCTTAGGACATGGATTTGCTCACTACAACCATTTGTTAGCTTTTTTCAACTTTCTGTTTGATTTGAGATTTTGATTCCATTGTTGCTAATATCTATTGGAGGCAAAGCCATTATATTGCTCCAAAATTGTCCATTATCTTTGTTTAATAGTCTTCTTTACTGTAGGACTGTTGGCAATTGTTTCTATCAGAGAGATTTATCAATGATATTACAAACTTAGTTTGGAAGTCATTTGTTTCCTATCAACCAAAAAAAACTATTGGTTTCAATTTGAAGAAAGAAGACAAATTAATTCTTCCTTAATTTTTCTGTGAATAATACAAGTAATATACAGGACAGTACAACCTTAATTACCTTCTAAAGTTAACAAGAATTTATTTATTCTCTAAGCAATAAAATCTCAAGTAATTAATAGAATATCAACTAATTATCTAAAGAGAATCAGCTAATTATCAACACTCCCCTTCAAGTTGGTACAAAGATATTGATCATCCCCAACTTGCTTCCAAAGAACTCAAAATTCTGTCTTAGTAGCCCTTTGGTGAAGACATCGGTAACTTCTTATATTGTAGGTACAAATGGTATGCAAATGAGTCCACTTTCAAGTTTTTCTTTTATAAAATGTCTACCAATCTCCACATGCTTCGTCCGATCATGTTGAATTGGATTGTTTGCAATCCTAATAGTTGCTTTGTTATCACAAAACAACTTCATTGAGTACTCCACTAGTTACTTAAGTTATTTCATTACTCTTTTAGGCCAAATTATTTCACAGATTCCTTGAGTCATTGCCCTATATTCTGCCTCAACACTACTTCTGGCTCCCACACTTTGTTTTTTACTCTTCCAAGTTACCATATTTCCCCACAAATATGTGCAATACTTAGAAGTTGAACTTCTGTCAATAAGAGAACTTGCATAGTAGCATCAGTGTAGACTTCAACTCTCCTTTGATCACTTTTCTTAAAGAATAATCCTTTCCTAGGAGTTCCCTTTAAATACCTTAAAATTCTGTACGCTGCTTCCAAGTGTTCTTCATAGGGAGTATGTATAAGCTGACTTACCAAACTCACAGCAAAGGAAATATCTGATCTAGTGTGAGAAAAGAAGATTAGTTTTCTTACAAGTCATTGATATTGACTTGAATCTACTGAAACTCCTTCCTTAACTTCACCCAGCTTTGAGTTGAATTCTATAGGAGTATCTAATGGTTTACATTGAGAACAAACTCTCTACTAGTTAAGAATAAGGCCACGTACTATTGGACCTCCTCAAATTCCGTGAATCAACGAAATTCATTATGGGTGTTGTTGTTGTTGTATCTAATAGTTTACATCCACTCATCCCAATTCCTTCTAGAAGGTCTAGGATATACTTCCATCGAGTGATTACTATGCCATTCTTAGGTTGAGCAATTTCCATCCCTAGGTAGTATCTAAGATACCCCATGTCTTTGATTTCAAACTCCTTTGAGATATCTATTTTAAGAATTTCAATTTCCTCAAAATCATCGCCAATGAGGATAATATCGTCTATATGCACAATTAGAGACACAACCCTTCATTTTATATACGTTTTTATGAATAGAGTATAATTAGACTACCTCTGTAAGAAATCTTGAGACTTCACAAATCTTGTGAATCATTCAAACCAAGGCCTTGGTGATTGTTTCAGCCCATATAAAGATTTTTTTAATTTGCATATCCTTTTTTCGAAGCTTTCATTAAATCCTAAGGAGGCTTTATATACGTCTCTTCTTCTAAATCTCCATTAAGGAAGGCATTTTTCACAACCAACTGATGTAGAATCCAATCTAGATTAACTACAATAGAAAGCAACACTCTCATAATATTTAACTTAGCAACAAGTGAAAAGGTTTTTGAATAATCTATGTCATAGGTTTGTGTAAATCCCTTAGCAATGAAGTGAGCCTTATATCTTTCAAGTGATCTATCATAATTGTGCTTTATGGTGAACACCCATTTACATCCTACTTGTGGTTTCCCTATCGAAAGATCAAATTCCTCCCAAGTTCTATTTTTCTCCAAAGTTTTCATCTCCTCAAGGACTGCATCCCTCCACTCATGAATATTTAGAGCCTCCTGTATATTCTTAGGAATGGAAACAAGGGATAACTTAGAAGTAAATGGAGATAGACTTTGATATGATAAGAAGTTATACAAAGGATACTCGGTACAAGTTATAGAACCTTTTCTAAGAGCAATGGGTAAATCTAAGGTTTCATCAGTGTCTAGAGTAGATATTGGTTTAGGTGACATTGACTTAATACAAATAGACTCAAGCTAAGATTTACCTAGTTGGTCTCCAATTTCTGGATTTGTTTTCGGGTTAGACTCTTGAACATGTTGCAAGTTGTCAGTGCTTTTCTGTCGTTTTGGATATTTTCTCAAAAATTCTTTCCATTAGAAATGATTTCCATTTTGTCTTGCACACATTTCTTTCTTTTCTTGAGATTTAATTTGTAAAGGCATTGAAGATGAATACTTATTTTCATTATTTGAGACACCATCAATGTTTGAATCAAGATTATAGAAAATATCTACATCATTGTCATAAATATCAAAAAACATATCTTCACTACGTCTCTCCCCCTGAAGATAAGGTGAGAAAAAAAGGTTTGTCTTCTTTTTGAGTGGAAGGATAACCACAAAACACATTTTCGTGCTTTAGAATCAAGTTTTTCCGGATTGTTGTCATGAATATGAACAAATGCAATACACTCAAAACACTTTAAGAGGGAGATCATGTGATAATCGAGATGAAGGAAAATATTTATAAAAACAATTAAGAGGTGTTTGAAATTTTAAAGCTTTTGAAGACATCCTATTGATCAAATATGTAGCTATTAGGATAACCTCACAGCATAAGTACTTAGGAGTATTAGTTAAAAACATTAGAGATCTTGCAATTTCTAATAGATGTTTATTTTTCTTTTTGCTATTTCATTTTGTTGTGGGACGTTAGTACATGAGCTTTGATGAATAATACCTTTTTTAACCAAAAAATTCCTTAAAACCTTATTTAAGTATTGTTTTCCACTATCGCTCCTAAAAACTTGAATTCTAGTTTGAAACTCTGTTTGGATCATGTTATAAAAATTTTAAAACACCCACTCAACATCTAACTTCTCTTTGAGTGAAAATAACCAAGTGATTTTAGTGTGGTCATCAATAAAAGTTACGAATCATCTTTTTCCAGTTATTGTTTTTATTTTCGAAGGTTCTCAAATATCACTGTGGATTATATAGCAAAGGGTTTTATGGCCTTGTAAGGTTGTGCTGAGAAAGATGTTTGATGCTTAGCAATTTGACAAATTTCACACTAAAATGAAGCTAGATCTTTATTTATAAAAAACTTTGGAAACAAATGTTTAATATAATGAAGACTTGGATGTCCTAATCTAAAATGCCATAACATAATTTTATTCTGAAGAATTATTGAAATAGAATTAAAACAAGTTTTTTGGAATTGTCTGCTTAAGTCATTTCCACTTTCGAAAAAATAAATACCTCCAACTTGTTTAGCATTGCCAATCATCTTCCTTGTGCTCAAATCCTATAATTGACAATCGCATGAAGAAAAATTAACTCAACAATTTTAGTCAATATTTATTTTACTGACTCACAAGTTGTAGTGCAATTTAGGAACATGAAGAACATAGTGGAGTGTAAGATCAGGGAAAGAACAATTGATCCTTTCCCAGCTACTCTTGAGTAGAAACTGTCTACTATTTTAACTCTTTGATTTCCTGTGCAAGGACTATAGGAAGAAAACAATTTATAAGACCAATCATATGATTTGTTGCTTCAAAATCAAATATCCAAGAATGATCTGAATTGACACCGAAACAAGAGGCAACGAGATACTTACCTTTTTGAACTGAAGAACAAGTAAAATTTGAACTAGAGAAATTTTAAGAGTGAAGAATTTTATAGATCTGCTACATTTGTTCCTTTATGAAAGCCCACATGCCAGAAGACGTTTTGGGCCCAGATCCAATAGTGTTGGCTTGGGAGGTACGGCTGTCTCTGAATTGTTTTTTCTTCCAATTTTTCAGCTTCCCATGAATTTTTCAGCATGTTTCCCGGGTGTGAATCATATTTATAGTGATCACACACCAAGTCTTTTGTTGTTTTTTCTCTCTCCCTCAACCTCTATTCCTTTCGACATGAGGGTAGAACCTTCAGCCTTTGATTTGTTGTCGCCAATCATCACTTTTCTCCTTATCTCCTCTATCTTTACTTCCGAGAAAACCTCTTTGATAGAGGGTAA
Source organism: Erythroxylum oxycarpum (assembly GCA_025629785.1). Lineage (NCBI taxonomy): Eukaryota > Viridiplantae > Streptophyta > Magnoliopsida > Malpighiales > Erythroxylaceae > Erythroxylum > Erythroxylum oxycarpum. The sequence continues at coordinate 18,130,514 of JAOTAZ010000220.1, read as the reverse complement.
AGGCTTTCTTCCCAAAATTTAGCCTCTGATTTCACCCAATTCATGATTCAATCTCGCAAAAAAACAAAAACTCTATTGTTTTTCTCCCATTTTTATGTTGAATACTATCACTCGGGCAGTCCCAATTATCTTCATAACATAGGTCTGATTCCTGTCACAAAGTTACAAGTTTGTTACAAGAGAAGTAACATCAGTCTCCTTGCATGGCCTTCCAAAGCTTTGTTTTTAGTTTGAAAATTTGAGCAGAATTTTCAATATCAAAATACATCTCTTGAACCGCATCTCATACATCTTTAGTAGTTGACAAAAACATCTGAGATTTTCTGATTGCAGGTACCATAGAATTAATAAACCAAGCTATGATCAAAGAATTTTCGAACCTCCATATTGCCATATTTGGATTATCCGAAGCTGGTCTTGTTGTCTCTCTAGTCAAATACCTAAGTTTTCGTCTACCTTCAATAACCATCATTATTGTTTGCAACCATTCCAGATAATTACGATCATTCAACCTGTGATTCATCAATTGAAAAGGCAAATTGAGCCAAGAAGATCACAGTTATGTCGTACGGTACTTGTCATAACATTGGGATTAGTCACACTTGAACTGTTGAAATCATCGTTGGAGGATGAGTAGTTTCTTTGTTGGCCAATCATCACCAAGCGATAGTCCATTTAGGACTAATTTGAGTGAAGAGAGGAAAAAAATATTGTAGGAGAGTCGTGGAGCTAATACCATGAAGAAAGAATACAAACTAATTCTTCCTTAATTTTGTGAATAGTACAAGGAATATATACGGCATGCAACCCTAATTAGCTCCTTAAATTAAGAAGAATCTATTTATTCTCTATGTAATAAAACCTCAACTAATTAATAGAATATCAACTAATTCTCTAAAGAGAATTAGCTAATTATCTCTACAGATAATTAGTTGACTATTTCTATAATATCAACACAATTCATTACTGCTAATTAGCTGGTTATTTCTATAATATCAACACAATTCATTGTTGGATTCTGGACATGAGATTATGTTCAAAATTATCCCACCCTGTAACTAGCAAGGTTTCAATGACACTTTAGTTGGATTACTTGTAATGATACAAATCTAGATACAAAAATGTAAATAGTGATGTAATTACATTTCAATACAACAAAGCATTATTCATCATATTCAATGCTTCGGTATGTATACATAAACCAAGAAATATAGAGCACAAACCTGCTCAACATGATTTAGTCCAGCAGAAGCATCGTGACCAACAATCAATTCCTCCGTAGCATCTTCACTTGGAACAATAGCAACTTGGTCATCACCCCATTCCTCCTCAATAAATGGAGCATATCGGTTCCCACAAGGTGGTCCTATGTTATTCTTGTGAAACACTCTACAAAGCACATAGGAGTCGTTCTTCAACAAAACAAAGCAAGAGGGTCAGTCTGGTTGGTTCTTTGCGTCTAGTTTTGGAAACAATAATGCCAAATTTTAGTTAACCGTAAAGGACAAAACATTTATTTCTGGTGCTGAGACAAAAAAACATCATTTATAGCTAAATACATAGGTTGCGTACATTCGCATTAAAGTAGAATAGAAGTAACAGATAATAGTTAAGTTGCTTTTTGGAATCTAAAGCATAACACTGGAGTTTTTTCATTTATGTAAGAATAAACATTATAAGCAATACAATGCGAGCTTGGAAACTAACTTCACATGCACTACATATCCAAGAAAACAAACAAAAAATCATCAACTATTGTTGCTAAAGCCTCACCTGTGTAGCTCTGAGTCTATCCAATTCTTCATCAACAAGTCGGTACTCATGCATTACCCAATTAGTACGTTGCCCACCAGGTGCACGCCCACTATGAAAAACAAGTGTTTTCTTCATTGCTATGACTTGTGAACCCCTGCAAACCTCCCTGTCCTTGCCCGTAGCTTTCCAGTAACCCTTACCTGTTGCCCTATTCATTCTTGCTCCGTTTCCATATTTCTTGTCTAATGCTCCAAAGAAGTACCACTCTTGGTCTCTGGTTTTCAACCTTGATTTATCTAAAAGAACCCCCAAACAGGAAAACCTTGTTAAGCAACCAGCATCAATAGTTACTGTCTCTGAGAGACAATTAAAACAGATAACATAAAGAACAATAATAAGCTAGTAGACGCTTTAAAAAAAGGAAAACGATAAAAGGAAATTTCAATCCCCAACCCCATCACCACCACCACCAAAGGGGGGGAAATAAAAAAAGAGGAAACCAAATGAAGGTCCAAGGCAGCCACATATAAGCACATTACGCACGGCAAGAATATAAAAGAAAATTTTAACTGGCGTCACCACAACACACAATTTCATTTGCCATAGAAAGCAAGGCACAAACTACCCAATATCCATACTACTAGGGAAAACACTTAGAGACGTCAAAACAAACAAATACTAAAAAGTAAAATGCGTTTCTATCCATTGCCTTAAGACTGTAAAAACATAACAAAACGTCTAAACTAAATGTTGCAGAAAATAAAACAAAAAAAAAGCAGAACAAGAAAGAACTGGGGTAAACGACGAAATGAGCACAAGATTAGATAAGGTAACCTGATAGGTCCCAAGGTTCATTCTTGTAGATATCGATTTCTGCAATTGCATCAAAACGAACAGGTTTGTTAGAAACCTTCCGTTTCAAGTAATAGCTGACGAGTTCCTCGTCGGTGGGGTGGAACCGGAACCCAGGTGCCAAAGCCGCCGCAGTTGGCTTAGGTGCGGGGGGAGAGGGTGGTGTAACAGCCCTTGGCGGAGTAAAAGGCGTTTCAGAACACATAAGGAGAAACAGAATTTGTTTGGATGTGAACGCTTTCTAGGGTTTGGAGAGACAGATAAGGGTCTGAATGGACTGATGATGAAGAAACAGGTGGATGCCTTCGATGGCAAGCAATTTGGTTTTCAATTTTGGGGACGTTACATTGCAGAGCGCAAACTCAATAGAATACTGTGATTTGTTTGTTTCGGTTGGAGGAGGATAAAGTAGACATTATATTTGAAAACTTACGAAAACTTACGCTAGAAGTTTATTAATAGAATAAAATATATTATTATTGTATTATTTATAAAAAAAATTATAATAAAATAAAATAGAATAAGATAAAAGTTAAGAATTTAATATTATATTTTATTTATTTTAAACAGTAAAAATAAAAAACTTTCAAT
>JAOTAZ010000220.1:18096921-18110031 GCA_025629785.1 Erythroxylum oxycarpum | reverse complement strand
GATTCTTATTTGTATTTTATTTATTGATTGGTTATTTATTTGTAATATCACTTTGATTTAGTAATTCTAAAATGTTATTTACATTTATTTAATTATATCTTTCACTCAATTATTGGCTTTATTATATTAGAGAATAGGAAAAACAATTAGTACTAATAATTATAGTTATCATGGACGGATACTCGACTTACTAAACTATATCATAGAAAATTATAGGTGTACTTATCCAATAATTCTCTAGTTTTATTTTGTGTTTATTTATGTATATCATTCAGTCTCCTCCACATTAACGTACCTTCAATCCCTTTTTTGAACTTCCTTGAAGATATAAGCTTTGTCCATCTTTAGAGATTTCCATAAGAGATGGTATCTCTTGAATCCTTTCTTAAAAGAAATAGTTTCAATTGAAGTGTTGAGATTGGTATTTTTGTGGCTTGAAAGTTGGATTGTCTTATATAGCCTTAAAGGGTCTCGCTTGACTTTTGCATTATTTAAAATAATGCTACTGAATTGCTAGGTTTATATCAGTTGTTAGCAAAATGAGTTGAGAATTTGTATTTAATTCTCTCACTAAAATTTTCAAAGTAGATGAAAAATGTGACAATTGTATACGTCATCCTTTGTGGATCCTTCATTTCTCTTAAGCGTATAGTACAATCGCGTCAATATATTATTACATTATAGAGGTCCAATGATAATAGCTTGAATTTTAATGGCAATGGTTCAAGCAATATGTTCCTAGCAAAAGGGCTTTTAAAATGCTTGTCTGCTTCTAGTCTTGCTCTTATGACAGATTAGATGGTGTTGTTCTATATCAATGTGTTGCGGATGTGGTTGGAAAATTGTTATGGTTTGCGGACCTTTCTCAACTTGTTACTTTGCTATAGCAGGCCTCATTTAGAACTAATTTTATTATGAGGTAGCTCAAATCCAGATTGAAGAGTTATGGTAAGGCCAACTATTATTGTAGTATACTTTCAAGTATTATTCGCAGGTGTGCATAATTGAAGTGAAAAATAGCTACGCAAGTGGGGGATATTGGTTCTATAATTTTCTAAAAAGAATATGGGTTTATGGTTGTTACGCATCTCAAGATTAATTAATTACTAACCTTAAAAATTTTCCTTCTCTCTCTTCCTCAAAAGCTCTGCCTTCTTTCTACCATTTTTTCCCGCTCCCTTTTTGGAATTTACATTCATGCCCATCCTTGCCTCTGCCCTTCCCACTACTACCAACCTTTAGCTTTTGGGATTTTCATCTTTTTCCCAAGACTCCACCCTCCCTTGTCGGGCACCCATTGCCATGGGTGACCCAACGCCTTCTTTCGACCCATTCCCACCCCTCCCTTCTTCCCAATCTGGCTCCTCGGTAGCTTCTCCGGCTGCAGCGTGGCTTCCCAGAGATGGATCACAGTCGGCAGCGTTGCTGGGAGCTCCCACCTCCGTGCCTTCCCCTAAAAAACGCAGATCTACTTCTGCTAGCATCTTGGCGTCTGCTGTAGCCCCGGATTGGAAGGCCTCAGACAGCGGTACATGGAGAGACAAGGTTATGGTCCAGCACCATCGAGGTATGCTTATACACTATCCTCAAGTGCTGTAGAATGGCGTTATCTCCCCTCCGGTGGAACTTCTTCAGGCTAGAGTAAAAGCATGGTCCGATGCGTTAGTTGGTTTTTTTTGGGGAAAACGTCTGACGTTTTCGGCTGTTAATACATGGGCTAAAGCTAGGTGGAGTAAGAAAGGATTTGAAAAGGCAATGCTTCTGGACGATGGGTTGTTCCTGTTCAAGTTTTCATCGCAAGCCAATGTCACTGAGATTCTTGAACTTGGGCCATGGCACATTAGTAACCAACCTCTGTTTTTGCGGCAATGGCGACTAGGTATGGGTTTGGATATAAGCTTTATTGAGGTTATACCGATTTGGGTGCAATTTCACAGTCTCTCTTTAGAATATTGGATATTGGAGGGGCTTAGCCATCTAGCCTGTGGAATTGGTAAACCAATTTGTTTGGACTCTCAAACAGCTGCCATGGACAGGATCGGTTATGCAAAAATCTGTATCGAAGTGGCTAAGAATGTCGTGCTCCCAGACAAGGTGACCATCCAACGTTTAGATGTGGCTGGTGAGTTAGTTTGTGATAGTATCCCACTCTCCTATCCTTGGAAACCACAAGCAGTGAGCAAGAAGTGGATTCCGACAAGACGTAAATTTTTGACAGGCTAGTTGGAGGATCTAGCCTAAGGCACCATTCAGTCCACTGAGCAACATACACAACCTAGTACCAGACAGGTTCGGCATTGTGAGCTTGAAGATGGTTTGGCCAAGGCTTCGAGGGTACACTAGCAGGGGATTCACCAAAAGGCAGTTCATCTGAGGAATGCATTAGGCAAGTGGCTATCGACGTAGTAGACCATACTGATGGGGTGGCTCAGAACTTGGCAGACGTCACACACCAGGCAGATCAAGGAGAGTTGGTTAAGGAGACAGCCTCTTCAGGTGGGGAAGCTACTTCAGCCGTCTACCCAGCAAAAGGGGAGTCAACGCGTGATCCAACTTCATCCCCTGAACAAGAAGAAAGGGAAATTCCTCTAGACTCATCCAAACTTGGTAAGAGTACAGTGACTAAAAAGAAAGCCAAAAAGAAAAAGCATAAGAGGGTCACACGTTGGTTCACTTGAGAAAACAAACAATGAGGTGATATGTATATTCGGAAGAAATTGGATCACACGTTGGTAAACAACCATTAGCTTCACTCCTTCCCTCTTGACTCGGCAATGTTTGGTGATCTGGTTTTTTCGGATCACACACCTATTATTACTCAGCATCACACTGCTATTCGCTGTTTTGGAGCACCTTTTTGGTTTTTCAATGGCTTACTTCGGACTGAAGGGTTCATGGACTTGATTGCCTAAATTTGGAGGGTTGAGGTTCATGGTTTCAAGGGCTACCAATTCATGTAGAAACTGAAGTTGGCGAAGAGGGCTATTAAACATTTTAGTAAGCAACAAACACTTAATATCCAGGAGCTGGGTTCTCATTTGGTTGAAGTACAACAACAATGCTATAGGAACCCTTTCAATAATAGGCTGCGGGTCCTTGAAGCTGATAGCATGCATAAATATCAAGAGGCTTTGACATTACATGATTCCATTCTTCGGCAAAAATCTAGACAAACTTGGCTAAGAGAGGGTGACCACAACTTAAAATTTTTTCATCCCGCGATCCTGGCTCGCCGTAACAAGAACACTATCACTGAGTTATCTGATTCGGATGGCAATTTATGGAGAGGTCAAGAGGCAATGGCTGCTCATGTTAGGGATTTCTTCATACAACTCATGCGCTGTCATGAAGAACCGAGGTGGAATGAGTTTGGGATCAAACATGTATTGGATTTTACTCCAAATCAAGCAACTATTGACATAGTAAATGCCCTGTTCACTGCATTGCAAGTCAAGGAGGCCTTATTTCGTCTTAATAGCTCCAAGGCACTGGGACTCGATGGATATTCAGCCGTGTTCTTTCAACAAATGTGGCTTATCACTAGACAACTACTCACGGAAGTAGTCCTTGAGTTCTTCTCCCCTGGTAAATTGTTAAGGGAAGTTAATCACACTTATATTAGTTTAATTCCTAAAAAGGAGTGCCCTGAGAAGATCATTGATTATAGACCAATTTCCTACTGCAACACTATTTATAAAATTATAGCCTCTCTTTTAGCAGATCGTCTGAAAGGAGTTTTGACAGAGGTGGTAAGTAAGGAGTAAGGGGCCTTCTTACCGTCGAGGAGTATTGGTGGCAATATTCTGTTGCTTCAGGAATTGATGGGAGAGTACCACACAGGCAAAAAGGTTAACAGTTGTGCCATGAAAATTGATCTTTATAAAGCTTTTGACACAATCAGTTGGGACTTTTTGAGGGATTGCTTGCAGTGCATCGACTTGCCTCCCAGATTCTGTCATTGGATCTCCCAGTGTATCCAAACGCCCTTTTTGAGCGTTCTAATTAATGGCATCCCTACCAAACCTTTTACGATTCACAGGGAAATTCAGCAAGGGGATACCCTTTCCCCTTACCTATTTACCCTTGCCATAGAGGGCATCTCCCGATTGCTATCTAAAATGGTGCAATGCAATGTCCTTTTCCACTATCATCATAAGTATAAGGATCTGAACTTGTCTCATTTAATTTATGCTGATGATGTGATTCTCCTTTGTCGAGCAGAACCGCAGGTGTTAGCAATCATGATGAACACTTTCTCTCGGTGGTCGGGCATGATCATGAACTTTTAAAAGAGTGGCATGTATGTATCTTCAGACGTGCGAAATCCAGAAAGCCTTAGCAATTTGGTCGGGCTAACCCTACAGAGTACTCCATTATGCTATCTTGGCATTCCGATCACCTCGGGCAAGCCTTAGTTCTATGATTTTATGCCTTTACTGGAGAAGTTAAAGAGCAGAATTAATTCCTGACAGAATTGGTTCCTCTCCTATGCGGCACGAGTTAATTTAATTGTTTCTGTTTTAAATAGCATGCGTGTGCATTGGGCAACTCATATAAATACCCCGAAAAAAGTGATCAAGGAAATGAAGCGGATTCTAAAAGCATTCGTATGGTCTGGTCGAGCTGAACAATGTAAGGGAGCTAAGGTTAAATAGAGTGAAGTTGTTGTTCCAAAGAAGCACGGGGGTTTGAGCATTATTTCGTTTCTGAAATGCAAAAGAGTCTGCCTATAAAGAGAATTTGGCGCTTATTTATGGACAAGGAAGCTTTGTAGGTCAAATGGGTGCAGGCATACCGCCTTAATGATCAAAGCTTCTGGCAGCTACAAATGAGGTACGAACACTCTTGGATATTCAAAAGCCTGCTGAACTTGCATAAATTGATTTACCCTTTCATTTGGAGTAGAATTGGGGATGGGGAAGACATTTATTTTTGGTTTGATAATTGGCATATATTGAGTCCTCTCTAGATGTGAAATGACTTAAATAGAGTTCGTAACCGAATTCCAACAAATGCCACTCTGACATAGGTTGTTCAGGAGAGCGACCGCTTACATAGGTACAGGTTCGGTTATCTCCTTACTGGTTATATTCATGGTATCTCCCTTCATAACTCTCCTGACAAGAAGCTTTGGACTCCCACCCAAAATGGGGACTTCATAACCTCTTCTGCACGTGACATTGGGAGAGGGGTGACGGAAGAGGTTTCATGGGCTGCGCTTGTTTGGAAACAGGTATTATGTCCTAAAGCTACGTTTTTCTTATGGCTGACTATTAAAAACAAATCGAGAATAAAAGACAGGTGGTTTGGAAATTATGATCCCATATATGTGTTGTGCAATTTGGTCAATGAAACTAGAAATCATTTGTTCTTTGAATGCGAGTATACCAAAGCAGTGTGGAATCGTATAATGTATATGATAAGTAGCCTGAATTTTATCTATGAATGGAACGATGTTCTAGCTGAGGTTATTCATGTAGTCCGTCAAGGGAGGCAAGATTGTCTCATTCTCTGAACCTCTTTCCAGATAGTTCTCTACCGCATCTAGCAAGAGAGAAATAGGCGACTTTACAAGCAAATAGAAAGGAACAAGTATGAGTTAGCGGATTGCATTATTAACTTGATTAGGGAAGTCATAATTGGGAATGGGATGCAAGACCGTTTATGTTTGGCTATGAGAAGGCGCTGACAGATCTAGTTGTGGCTTGATGGTGGTTACTATGTGTTTTGTTTCCACTTGATTTCATGTGACAGTGGTTTCTGTGATAGTGGCATGAACGCTACTTTTCTCTTTTGTATAGGTTGTTTTCTTTTTACATTGTAAACGTTGTTACTTTAGTAATTTCAAATATCTTAAAATTCAAAAAAAAGATTAATTAATTACAGTCCTAAGATAGATGTTAAATAATATTTTATATATAATTTTATTGTATTTGTACTTTGATGAACTTAAGTTCGAGTTTAAATATCTAAAATTAGGTATTATAAGATGAGTTAGAAATGTAACATGATCTTTTTGTCAATAAAGTTTTTCAACGTTTGTACTTTGATGATCAAATTAATAAGACTTGGAATACAGTAAATGAGAAATGGTGTGTATAGAAAGAGTGGATTCCTTTTTGAAATAACGATTACTTTATAGTAATTTATGGTATATTGCTACTTTTATCATTATCCATTTTACTATTACGCTAAGACACCAAAACAAGGAGAAGCCTCCAAATACCTTACCAGGTAGCGGAACTACAGCTCATTCATAAAATCAACAAACAGAAGCTCCAAAAATCACCATAGACAATACATGCAAGCAGTGGTAACTGTGATACAATTAGATAGAATCAAAGTATAAATCTCCGAGGAGATTTGACAAGAGCAGGTGCTGTGTCGTGCAGGGGTACTCTCTCGTCTCTGCGTGTTGCACAGATGTTGAGTCTACGGTGCTTCGTCAACTACAAGTTTCATCGCCGTGACACTTCACCACACCTAAAACTAGAATGTCGTGTTTGTTAAATTTCTCAACATTTAAATTGCTAAAACTTTGTTTATCCAGTAAACCAACGACTTAATAACCTAGAGGACAATGACATTAATAATGTACATTTTGGTCTTAAGTTTCATACCTTATTCCATGTCCATCCATCTTAAAATAAATAGAACCAACTATACCCAAAGGACGCTACCCGCCAACCCCACCAGTGTCTTCTCCCTCCGTTCAATACGAAGTTTCTTTAATTGTTGTGATATAAGTGTTTTCTGGCAAAGTTTGCTTCCAGCTTCTTTATGTGCAGGAAAAGAATGAAGGGCAAGTCTTGCAGTTATGATTATTCATTCAAGATTTTGCTGATTGGAGACTCTGGTGTTGGAAAGAGTACTATTCTTTTAAGTTTCATTTCCAACTCTGCTCATGGTCTCTCTCCAACTATTGGTACTCCCCTGTTTATTGAATATGTTTATGTACATATCATGTGATCCTCCACGTATTAAATCAGTAATTGAAAGGTATCTTCTTGGTAAGATAGAATACATGGCCCTGTCTCTTGCTTACATAGCCCCTGCTCTCAGTAGTCATTCAATTGCTTATTTCTGTATCTGTTTCTCTCCATGTTATTTTATTGTTTTCACTTTTTGCATGTTTGCTCGTGACTTAAGTGTTGTTCACGTATATGTTGGAATTTCATCTTAATGGAGTCCTTAACGAACTTTCCATCCAAATTCAACTTTTAATCTACCATAATTTCATCCCAAATAAATTTTCTGCGTAAATCTTTAATCCCTAGACATGTCTCGGTCTGTTTGGTTAATTTTCAGAAAAGTCTTCTGTTCCCGTGAGTGATTCCTTTTACCTTCTAAAATCTACTTTGATGACACATAACGACAGAAAGGATTTTCTTTTGTTGCCTTTTCATGTTATGCAATAAAACGGTTTAGGCCTTGCAGAATGAGCTCAGTCTCAACAGAAATAATACGTTGGTGGTTGACTGATTTGCTGTGTAAGTTTTTTTTTCCCCTTCTTTTTGAGTAACGGGTAGGAGAATCTTTTTGTTCCAGAAGCAGTTCTTCCTCTAAATAGATGGAAAGAATCTGTTCCTAGATGCACTTAGATTTTTTCAAGAATGGTTTGTTGGCTATTCAAATGTCAGAACCAGATAAAAATTTCAATATATAGTAAGGGCTTTGTCTCTCTTTCATCAAAACCAAGGAATATAAGCTTGCTTGCCTGCATGCCTGCCATCTCAGTGTAAGGCGATACCGACATACATGGTACAGTGGACAACTTGCATGCAAGCCGTGTTTTTGGACAGCCACAATTTACAATATGCAAGTTGTGGCAAAGACGGTGGAGGGTCTATAAAAGACCCTCCCTTCCTCCTCTCTGAAGATATATATGCACATCAAACGTGCATGAGATGTGTGATGAGTTTGAGAGTGTATTTTAGAGTCATTTTATGTGACAGAGTGATTTTTTGAGTATTTTTAAGAAACGTTTTTCTAAAAAAGTGAGTGACAACATAATAAAGATATTATCCTAGGGACAATAGATTTGGGAAACACCTTATATGTGAGTGTCATTATTTTGTTGTATCATTTTTCATTCTCTGCACCTACTATTTTTATTAGTGGAAGTTTTATTCAAAATTTGGCCTGTGGATGTAGCCTAAATTAGAGGGTGAATCACTTTAAACTTTTGCGTGTTATTTCCTTGCTTATTTTACTTGTGGGATTAATTCGTATTTTTTCCCAACAAGTGGTATCAACGCGGGTTCAATTCTGTGTCAAAGCATTTCTTATCAAAGATGGAGGCAAAAATAAACAAGATGATTAGCCTAAATGGCTCTAACTACCACATATGGAAGAACAAGATGAAAGCTCTTCTGTTTCTCAAAAAAATGCATTTACTGGTGTTTACTACAACAAAACCTGAAAATAAATCGGACGAGGAGTATAGGCATTTAAGCATAAGTAAGTATATAGTTTTATTTGGCAATTTGTTGAAGATAATGTATATAATCATATCTGCAATGAAACTCATGCACGGATGTTGTAGGAGAAGCTCGAGGAGTTGTATGCCTAAAAAATCGGCAACAATAAATTATTTTATCTAAAAAAATTGGTACAGATAAAATATTGAGAAGGTACTTCTGTGGTAGATTACTTGAATGAATTTCATGGGATAGTGGATCAATTATTAGGAAAGGGCATAAAGTTTGATGATGAAGTGCTTGCCCTTTTCATGCTTACCTCCTTGCCAAAGTCTTGGGAGACTTTGACGATTTCAATCACCAATTTTGTAGTTGAAGGTGTTGTTAACATGGAATTTGTAAAAAGTGGAATTCTGAATAAAGAGATGAGACGGAGATCACAGAGTTCGGCCTCTTTAACAAAGATAGATGTTCTAGTCATAGGCTCTAGAGGGAGGAGCAAATCTAGAGGTCCAAATTTCAGAGAGAAGAGTAAAAGAAGATAAAAAAAATGCAAACATTGAGTGTTATCATTGCAAAAAGAAGGATCACATCAAAAGGTTATGCCAAAAGTCCAAAAAAGAAAAGAACAAAGGCAAAGAAGACAAGAAAAATGATAGCAGTGATGATGAACACGCATCGACGACCACCATCATTGATGAATTTCACATCGTCTCATATGATAATGATGTGAATAGTGCATACTGTAAGTTTAACTAGATAGGTGACAGTTGTGCCGCTATTCACACCACATCACATAAAGATCTCTTCTCATCATATACAGAAGGAGATTTTGGTGTCGTTAAAATGGGAAATAGTAGTTTAGCCAAAATCACTGGAAAAGGTGATATTTACTTGGAAATAGACAATGGCATGAGACTACCTCTGAAAGATGTCATACATGTTCCTGATCTTCATCTAAATCTGATCTCAATTGGCATACTTGATGATGAAGGTTTTTGCAACACTTTCAAGGATGGAAAATGGAAACTTCCTAAAGGTTCCTTGGTAATCGTCAAAGGTAAGAAGTGCTCAAAGTTGTATGTGATGCAAGCAAAGGTCTCCAATGATGTTTCGAATCCAGTGGAGAAAGATGATGCAATTGAATTATGGCATAAGAGACTCGATCATATGAGCGAGAAGAAGTTGACTCAGTTGGTGAAAAGAATGCACTATTTGGAGTTGGCCAGGTACATTTAAAGAAGTGTGCTAATTGTTTTGCAGGAAAGCAAAATAGAGTTGCTTTCAAAAGTTCCCTTCCTTCTAGAATGAAGAATGTGTTGGATTTGGTACACTCAGATCTATGTGGGTCAATGCCAAATTCATGAGGTGGTGCTCAATACTTTGTGACTTTCATTGATGATCATTCTAGGAAGACGTAGGTATACACCTTGAAGACTAAAGGTAAAGTGCTAGATGTTTTTAAGCAATTTCAAGCCTGAGTTGAAAGACAAATTGGGAAGAAGTTGAAATGCATTCAAACAGACAATGGTGGAGAGTATACTGGACCATTTGATGTCTATTGCAAAGAGTATGGTATTTGACATCAGACTAATCCTCCTAAGACACTGCAGTTGAATGGCTTAGCTGAGAGGATGAACAGGACTTTGACAGAGAGAGTTAGATGCCTACTCTCATATGCAAAGTTGCCTAAGACATTTGAGGGTAAGGCTCTATTTACAACAATTCATGTATTAAATCGCTCACCATGCATCCCTTTACAGTCTGATATTCTGGAGAAAGTATGGTCAGGAAAAGATGTTTCAATGATCATCTAAAGGTATTTACTTGCAAAGCTTATGTTCATATCCCTAAAGATGAGAGATCCAAGCTTAATGTCAAGACTCGTCAGTATATATTTATTGGTTATGGAGAAGATCAATTTGGTTATCGATTTTATGATCCAATCCAGAAGAAGTTGATTCGGAGCCATGATGCTATATTTGTCGAAGATCAAACTATTAAAGATCTTGACAAATTGAAAATAGATGTTCCGAGAACTAATGGTGACCCGGTAGACTTAGAGTTAATTCCTCCAAAAACGATGTCAAGACAATTTGGAGTTGAAATTGAAATTCGTGAGCAGAACGTAGCTGATGATGATGCTTCCATTCAAAATCAATCAGATGAAGATTCTGATGAAGATGATGTCCAGAATCAACCACTAGCGCCAGAGACTGCTCAGGTTTCAATAAGGAAATCTATACGAGTAAGATTAGCTACTACTAGATACTCCAGTGATCAGTATGTTTTACTTACTGATGGAGGAAAACTTGAGAATTTTCAAGAGGCTATGATAGATGAACATAAGATGAAATGATTTGAAGCCATGCAAGATGAGATGAAGTTCTTGCATGAGAATAAAACTTTTAAGCTAATGAAGTTGCCAAAAAGCAAGAAAGCTTTGAAACATAAGTGGGTGTTTAAGATTAAACATGATGAACACAATCCTCATCCAAGATTCAAAGCTAGATTGGTTGTTAAAAGATTCAACCAAATAGAAGATATTTATTTTGACTAGATATTTTCACTAATTATGAAAATGAAATCCATCCGTACAATGCTCGGTTTAGCAGCAAGTCTAGACTTAGAAATTAAGGAATTAGATGTCAAGATAACTTTTCTTCTTAGAGATTTGGAAGAAGAGATATATATGGAGCAGTCAGAGGGTTTCAAGGAGAAAAGGAAAGAGGACTATGTGTGTAGATTAATGAAAAGCCTTTATGATTTAAAACAGGCACCGAGATAGTGATATAAGAAGTTTGAAATAGTTATGGGGGAGCAAAGCTATAAGAAGACTACTTTAGTTCACTATGTTTTGTACAAAATTATCTAGTGATGATTTCATCATCCTTTTACTTTATGTTGATGATATGTTGATTGTTGGCCAAAATATCAACAAGATTAACAGTTTAAAGAAGCAGTTAAGTAAGTATTTTGCCATGACAGACTTGGGGCCAGCAAAACAGATTCTTGACATGACAATATCAGAGACAGGGGCGCCAAGAAATTATGGTTATCACAAAAAAAGTACATTGAGAAAGTACCTTAAAGGTTCAACATGGATAAAGCTAAAGCAATTAGTTGTCCTCTTGCTAATCACTTTAGGTTGAGTACTAAGCAATGCCCATTGATAGATGAAGAGAAGGAAGGGATGATGAAAGTCCCCTATACTTCTGCAGTTGGAAGTTTGATGTAAGCTATGGTATGTACACGACCAGATATTGCATACACAATTGGATAGTGAGTAGGTTCCTTTCAAATCCTGGTAAGGAACATTGGGATGCTGCGAAGTGGATTCTTATATATCTACGTGCTACTTCCAAAATATGCTTATGTTTTGGAACTACCAAAATTGTTGTAGGATGCGTGTCTCAGAAATTCTGACAGGAGCAACGTCCATACTCAGCCATGCAGTGACGTACAAAGAAATTAAAGAGGACGTAAAGAATAAAAAAGCAGTTGGTAAGAATTCAAGAATTGCTAGTTGCGATAGTTAGAAATCAGTTAATAAGATTGAATTGTTATAAATACATATGCGATTACAAATGTAAACTTCAATTCAATTAATCAAAGAAAAATCTCAGTGATTGCTGAGTTCTTATATCCTTTGTTCACCTTTGTTTCGTTGTGCATTCTCTCTCTAGCTTTCTCTGTTTTATCTTCATTTGTTTTCATACGCTAGATAGTTAATCGCGACAAAGTGGTATCAGAGCTAATTTCTTAAGGGACCTGTAAGGGTATAAGCAAGAGTTCTTCACCTTGAGCACATATATTCTTTTCGGATTATGCTGTGGCAACGAGGAGTGCATATTCAGAGATGGTCAAGTCTTCCACTCCAAGTTTGCAGCCGGCAGTCTTCAATAGTGAAGGTTACTAGATCTGGGCAATAAAAATGGAGGCGTACCTACATGGTCAAGATCTGTGGGAGTCGATTGATGAAGATTATGAAGTAGAGGTTCCAGCTGAAGATGTCCTGATTGCTCAGTTACGCTGGTTGAGGGAAAGAATAGCTAAGAAGGTTCGGCGAAATCTTGCTTGTATCAGGAAATTGCACGTTTTATATTTACTCGAATCATGACTCTTGGATCGGCGAAAGAGATCTGGGAATTTTTGAAAAGCGAATATGAAGGTGATAAAAAAGTGAAAAACATGAAAATGTTAAATCTTTTACGAGAATTTGACAGGATCCAAATGAAGGAAGATGAATCAGTCAAGAACTACACGGAGAGACTAATTCATCTTTCAGATCAAATCAGACTTTTAGGAGCTGACTTCAAAGATCAAAGGCTAGTCCAGAAGCTGCTAGTTTCAGTACCGAAAAAATTTGAAGCCACCATTGTCTCACTGGAAAATTTCAAAGACATTGGCCAGATAAAGCTTGCTGAAGTAGTGAGCGCTCTTCAGGCACAAGAACAACGACACCTAATGTAGAAGACTGATGTTGCTGAAGGAACATACAAAGCATTTGCCAAGACAGAAGGTCAAGAAAAATCCAAGAAAAAGAAAAGAAATAAAGGAGGGTCAGGAACACAAAATTCTCACTCAAACCAAAAGCATACAGACCGCAATACAGGAGGAGACAAGGCGAACAAATATAACCCCTGTCCTCACTGTGGTAAGTCTAACTATCTTGCATTCAGATGTTGGA
>JAOTAZ010000220.1:18051143-18062065 GCA_025629785.1 Erythroxylum oxycarpum | reverse complement strand
AGGTGGACTTGCCCATGTTCGATGGATCAGATCCGGTAGGGTGGATCACTAGGGCAGAAATCTATTTCGAAGTTCATGGCACGTTGGAAGAGGTGAAGGTTAAGTTGGCTTTGTTAAGCATGGAAGGAGCTACCATTCACTGGTTCAATCTCCTCCAAGAGACGGAAGTGGAGCTCACATGGAGGAAGTTGAAACAAGCCTTAATCGACAGATATGGTGGAAGGAGAATTGAGAACCCATTTGAAGAGCTCTCCGAATTTACAACAAACAGATTCGGTGGAGTACATAGAAGCCTTTGAATTCATTTCATCACAGGTGGGTCGACTACCGGAGGAGCAATATATGGGGTATTTCATGAGTGGGTTGAGGCCAGATATACGTCGACGGGTACGGACGTTTGGGCCAGTAAATCGGTATCAGTTGATGAAAATAGCTAGGGCAGTGGAGGAAGAGGTTAGCGGCGACGGTGGAGGGACCGAACATCTCAGCTCTCGATCGCGCGTCTGGACGCCTCATTGAGGGGGTCCTTTTAAGGGTAGCTCGCGGGTCAGCTCAAACCACAGGGAAATGGAGCACCCACACCCGATGGGTCAAGCAAAGACGGAAGGTGGGTTTGGATCTGGGAGAACCCGGGAGACATACAGGTCTCAAATCGATACCCATGCGCAGACCCGAGGAGGAGCTTCCAACCTCGCGACTCCAACCCGACGACCGGACAGTGACAAAAAAGCTTCAAATGAGAAAAATAAGGGGTTGCGACATCTCTCCTATCATGAGTTGATGGACCAAAAAGCCAAGGGCCTTTGCTTCAGATGCGGGGAGAGATTTCACCCTCTCCACCAGTGCGCGGAAAAACAATTGAGGCTCTTGATTCTGGATGATAATGAAACATTGACGGAGGATGGAGAAATCATAACATTGGAAGCAGAAACCGAGGAGGAGGGTGGCACAACTCTGGACTGCCGAACCATAGAGGTAATTGCAGAGAATGGGGAAACGGACACCTGAGACAAAAACCATGCGGTTGATAGGGAAACTACAAGGAGTTTCGATTGCGATTCTTGTGGATAGCGGGGCCAGCCATAACTTCATTTCTTCAGAGCTGATCCGTGGCTTGGGGATGACCGTAAGGACCAGCAAGGCATTGGGAACCAGACTAGGAAATGGCCATCGGGTGACTACTTCGGGGAAGTGTTTGGAAATTCCTATTTGGGTGGGAGAATTAGAGTGGAAGATTGATGCTTATGTCTTAGAATTAGAAGGAATGGATGTGATTTTAGGGATTGCTTGGTTACAGACATTAGGAAGGGTCCTGATGGATTGGAAGGAGATGACCATGCAATTTCTACATGAGGGACAAAGGGTACAATTCTGTGGCAAGGCGGGGCTTCAGATCACACCAAGGAGAGGCACTAGGTACCATGAAGATTCAGGGTGTTGGCAGGGTCGCCTGGCTATATTAGGTGGGAGCTTTCTATCAGCTGAAGGAATAGCTATAAGGGAGGGGCAACAGATTCTGCTCACCAAAAAAGAGAAAGGGGAGCTGAACCAGGGATTGAATAATTTTCCAGAATCTGAAAGTGTGTTGGCCAGCAGAATAGAACCTACATTTGGGAACTCAACACAACGATGGTTGGCCAAGTGGAAGAGTCAGACCATGGAGCAAGCAACACTGGAGGATAATTCTATAATTTGATTGATATTAAAATAGGAAATAATAACTGGAGCAAGCTCCCCCTCTTGGATTTCCAGGCCAATACAAATATGTATTTCTCGAATATGAATGAAGATGATCCCCCCCTCTCTATACCGAATCCTATATATATATCTTCTATACCTCCTCATTCTCACTCTCTTTGTAACTAATTTCTAACCTCTAGCCTATGTGGCATTTGTATTTGTTCCCTTTCTCATTGTGCCCCTACAGGTGTGTGTAACTAAGAAGGGTGCTAACATCAGCCTTGAGGACAAGGCTGCTCTTCAAGGAGGCGGCAATGTTAGGATCATTAGATGATAGGAAGAATAATTAGAGGGCAGAGGAGTAATCGGTAGGGGAGTACGCTATTATGTATTCGGGTAGTTAGTTAGCTAATAGTACTGACAACCAATCATTTGGTTGTAACAAAATCTGTTACCTAGGATGGTTATAAAAGGGGGGCAAGAAGAAGGGAGAGGTAGGCAGAATATTTGAGAGAAGATAGTGACAGAAGGTTTATCACCTTCACTTCCTTAGGGGTTAGAAATGGATCAGGAAGATTACACCGAACCAGAAGCAATTCTAGCTTCCCGTGTATCTCAATCTAAGGGCAGCAACATTCTTCAATGGCTTGTTCGTTGGAAGGCCAAACCAGCTGAAGAAGCTACTTGAGAGGATGCAGATTTTATCAGAGGGCAGTTTCCTTCAGTCCACCTCAAGGACAAGGTGCCTCTTAAGGAGGAGGGAAATGTTAGCATTCAAACTCCAAACATAGTTCAGCCCAAGCCCATCCAAACCTACACCCGTAGGGGCAAGATGGGGAAAGGGACCACTGCTGCCTAAGCATGCATGCTATCGTGAGTTAGTTATAGAGAGATTGTAAACAACAAATATATATAGCTGAAACAGAGAGGAGAGAGGGACTCATTCATTGATTCGTCATCTTGATATACTGTATAGGCCTGGGAATATTTCCAGGAGGAAACTACTGTTGTACTTACAACTTATACGTAAATAATACAATCTCTAAGGTTTACCTATCAAATCTCTAGGAGATGTCCATTCTTTCGCTCAGTCACGCCGTTTTGTTGTGGGATGGTAACACATGAGGATTCATGAATAATAAATAATCCTTAGCATTGTCCGATCGAAATCTCTTAATTTTTACATCAAACTGAGTATTGATCATGTTGTAAAAAGTAAAAATAATTAATTTTTACATCAAACTGATATGTAGATGACATTATTGTGACCGGGAATGATCCAATTGAAAGGGCATCACCCAAAAAGTGCTTAGAAAAAGAGTTTGAAATTAAAGAATTGGGAAGGCTAAAGTATTTTTTAGGCATTGAGGTAGCATACTCAAGTAAAGGCATCTTTGTTTATCAACAAAAGTATGTTTTGGACCTACTTTAAGAAAAAAGGAACCTTGGATGCAAGGCAGCAAGCACACCCATTGAACCTAACTTAAGGCTGAGTGAAGAGAAGGATGATAGTGGTAGACAAGTGAAGATATCAGCGATTGGTTGGGAGGCTGACATACCTGTCCCACACAAGGCCAGACATAGCATTTTTCGTAAGCATAGTAAGCGAATTTATGCATGATCCAGAAGATAAACACCTACAAGCAGTCAACCGAATTCTATCCTATCTCAAAGCTACACCCGGTAGAGGGATTTTGTTTACGAAAAATGAAGGGCTAATCTTAGAGGCTTATATTGATGTTGATTATGTAGGTTCTGTGGTAGATCGTAGATCAACTTCATAATATTGTACATTTCTTGGTGGGAATCTAGTGACATAGAGGAGTAAGAAGCAATCGGTTGTTGCAAGATAAAGTGCAAAAGCATAATTTAGCGCTATGGCTCATGGAGTTTGTGAATTACAATGGCTTAAGATAATCCTTGATGACCTTAACCTCAAGTGGGAATGACCTATGAAACTCTATTGTGACAACGAGTCTGCCATCAACATTGCACACAATCTGGTGCAACATGATCACACGAAGCATATCGAAGTTGATAGACATTTTATTAAAGAGAAGCTGGATAGTGGCATGATTTGCACTCCATATATAGCATCAAGTAATCAGTTGGTAGATGTCTTAACTAAGGGAATGTCGACTTCCAACTTTGAAGATATTACATACAAGTTGGGAATGGAAAAGATCTATTCATTAGCTTGAGGGGGAGTGCTGAAAATCTAGAATATCTTGCTTTGTACAATTGTGGAATATCCAGAATATCTTGTACAGCTAGAAATTCCATATATAGCCCATGGTCTTTTCTATCTTAGGATAGAATCCTTTTCTATTTTAGGATAGAATAATTTACTCCTAATATTTGGGAGACAACAGATTTCATGGGATTAACAGAAGACAAATTCCATTTGTATAAATAATGTACAGCCTAGAACCAAGTGAAAATACAGAACAAATAAGTTTTTTTCAATTTCTTATGTATTTTCCAGCATGTATCTCATGTATGTTCAGTTATCCGATAATGATCACAGAATGGTCTCTCCTTTTTCTTTTCAGCATTCACATGATTGCTGGTTGGTAAAGAATTAACTCCCCTAGTAGCAAGTGCCAAACTCTTAAACACACAATTTATATTCTGGTTCCCAGCATTATCTTTTTTTGGCTTTCTTCTCTCCAAACTTCAGAAAAAACTTCTCAAATATTTTTGAAGAGGCTTATTGCTTAGAATCCTACCTCTTATATCATCCAAAAATTTTATTTATGCTCATTAAAAAATTTTAATACCTGCTCTTTCTCATAATCTTTCTACATCTCATACTATCTACGGAACATTTACACTCAAGTTCTTCAAAGAGGTCCAATTGTTCCCAGTAATGTCTGAGATTATTGAGGTACTGGGTGACGCGTTCTCTTTGTAGGTCATCAAGTACTCCCTTGATCTCAAACAACGACCGTGTTCTCGTTGTTTGAGTACACCTTTTTAGCTACATCCCATATCCCTTTTGATGTATCATAAACATGAAATTTTGTCCAACTTCATTTTCCATGGTATTTATCAGTCAAGCAATAATCATATTATTTTCTATTTGCCATAGTTTGAATTTTGGGTCATCTATTTTAGATGGTTGAGCTGTGCCAGTGAGGTAGCCATCTTTTCGTCTGTCATTTATGAACATCATCATGGATCGGTCCCATTGAATATAGTTTTAGCTAGTTAACTTGTGACCTATAAATGAAAGAACAAAGGCTTTTGAATTGCCATTGCTGATGGAAGTCTGCACTTCAGGTCTTAGGTTAAGTTATGATGGGGAACTTCAATCAGATGCCATCCCGTATTTCATTATTTACAGGACTTTCTCTTCTTATTAGAGAAGAGAAGGCTCTGATACCATGCAAAATTTAACTAGTCACTTATTATTTATTTCCTTGAATAAAACTAAAGTTTATAGTCCAATAAATAGGCATCACAGAGAATCCAAATATGATAAGAATATAATTTAGGACTTGAATATCAAATATTTGTTCTTATCAGATCTAACCAACTTATGAAATAACCTCAGAGAAAACAACCTTAGCCAAATAAAGAAATTCTAACGACCAAAATAATAGAAATGAAATCTATTTTACCAACAAAGTAGGATCAAATACAATCTAGATAATCAACAATTACATTTGGATCAATCATTTCAAGGGATATGTAAACTCATCCAAAATTTGTAGTCCACATTATATTCCTGGAAAGAATTGCTCAATCCACCTCACATAAAGGCACCTAATAAAACTTCTGAGGCCAATTTCTGGTTAACCAAGAAATGATTACCTGTACGGGGTGTAACTGAAAAGCTCTTGCTTGGAAAGCATGATTAGCGATTGACACCACATTTGGAGATGTGTTGAATATAACCACAATGTGTGAATAGCTGTAAAACCAAAGTTTAAATCCCTTAATATTAAGCAGTTGTTACCACTGTATCAAGGAATGACACATAATTTATACTCACATGGCATCCAGCTGGGATAACCCTGGAACACCATCATGGCCATCTTCAATGCTCATCACTATGACACCAGGGACCCATAAAGGACCAGTGTTATGGAATTGCACTCTTTCCTGGATGCAGATATGCTCAATAGAATAATAGTTAAAAAGAAAGTCTGATTTCCAAAGCAAAGTAGTGCTAGGACTTAATATGAAAATTCTAAATTTTTTCATTGGATTGTAGAGCTAAATTAAAATGGAAGTGTTAATATCTTATGGTTTAAGGAAATAA
The DNA here is from genome assembly GCA_025629785.1 of Erythroxylum oxycarpum. Classification (NCBI taxonomy): domain Eukaryota; kingdom Viridiplantae; phylum Streptophyta; class Magnoliopsida; order Malpighiales; family Erythroxylaceae; genus Erythroxylum; species Erythroxylum oxycarpum. Next base: position 18,056,118 of record JAOTAZ010000220.1, on the reverse strand, counting down.
TGAGTGGTTTGAGAACAATAAGGACAAGAAACAGAGATATGAGCAAGGAACTATGATAATGTTACCAAGAGTGAGCCTTTGAGAATAAAAAATTTGAACATTAAATGTGAGTCAAGTTATATCATTGGCTTCAACTCAAGCTAGTTAAGTTTTCAAGATTATGCATTACAACATCAAGATAAAATCTGAACTAATGATATTCATCAAATGCAAAATGACCACCCCGCACTCTTTGGAGCCCAAGTTTTAAATTGACATTCGTTTGATCTCTAGGCAAGTTAGTAGATGGTATAAACAATCAACAAGGTATGGTGTAAAATAAACTAACATATTGGCTCAAACAAGTTGACCTAAACAAATTGCCTGAGGAAGACTAACTGTGTGCTATGTTAGACAGATTAAGAGATGGTACTCACCTGGATATCATTAGCCGCCCTTAAGCGGAAAAGTGGCGACGAATACCGAACCTGTAATACATCTAAAAAGTTCTGCAGGGCTGCTGTGATGTGCCTCTTTTCAGGCTTGAAACTTGGATCTGCCAATCTTGGCTTAATTCTTTTGAAAAGCACAAAGTAACAGTTTCAGAATAATGATGGAAAAATAAAAGATGCTCCTAAAGGAAGTTAATATGTAGTCACAAAATGATATAGAAGGAACAAAAAACAAAGGACAAAACAATACTCACAAAGGCCAGTGTTTTTCATTCTTCTCCTTTGGTGGAAGGCCAACACCCCAATTGTTAGAGTTATAAGTGAAGTCTAGCCTGGAAACAGTTAAAAGGCATAATGTAGCTGGTGATATACAATCATTGTTGTTGAAGATCACGAAAGTGTGGTATTTATTATAAGAATAGTGTTATATGTCCACATGTCCCATAATACAACAATTTAGGCCTTATTTAGTGAGATAGTCTTCTCTTATTTTAACTTAGTGTACGTACCTATTATTATGTGTAAATGGGCCAAACTTAAATAACATACCTTAACAATAGATGTAGGCTTTACAGTTGAAAAATGTTAAACCATGTGTATTTTTCTCTCTTTTCCTTCTCTTTTATCTCTATCTTTACACAGTATCAAGCTAACTTAAACATGTTATCACAACTAAGTTTCAATTATGTGAACTATATCCTCCGTTCTCTTTTAGAGCACATTTTCAATTCTATGAACTGAACGCCTAACTTGTGTTTCTTCTTTTTCAAAGTCATTCTTCTTCAAATGATCTATTTCTCTAATCCTCTACTACTTGTGGACGTTTCTCCTTTTTCAGCAAGCCCTTTCTTTGACAACTCATTAAGAACACTGTCACCTTTCATTTTCCTTTTCCTTTTAACAGCGCATCGAAAGTATCATTAACTTTCTATTGTCTTTCCTTCTTGTAGGTCATTGAGCACGTTGTTACCTCTATTCTTCCCTTAAGGCTGCTTATTGGGCAAGTCTATTTTCTTCCAGCAACCAATCTAAAGTGTTACTAAATCTACTCTTATTGTCCTTTTTGCTAACTTCTATTTTATTTTTCGTCCTTTCTTCTTTTATGGTGCATATCTCTTTTCTATTTTGTCTCTCTCGGAAGTTGTCTACAATGCCCATAGATCATTTTTGACACCAACACCATTCTTTTATTTTATGGTTTGTAAAAGTAAACAAACGAAAAAGAAGATAATAAAAAATAAAAACGAAAAATACACTTTTTAGTTTTAAATTTTCTGTTTGCAAATTTTCTCTATTTGCAAATTTAAAAGGAGATAAAAACATTCACTTACCAATTTGAGATGAGTAATAAAAACAACTAAAATCTAACAATAGAAATTCTATTATATAGCCAATATTCAAGATTTTGTGCATCTTATAATATCATAGTGTATGAATTACTTCATAATAATGTAGTCTCTTAGTTTGAAATATTGTACTATCCTCCTATTATAAACAGATAGGTCAAACCTAATGAAAAACAAATTTCAACACCTTTTTGTGGTCTTCGTATAACAGGAGGACAAAAATTGATGAATAATACATCTCAAAATCCTTTGTGGTCTTATTGTTCGTGGATACAAGTTTTATAATTGAAACACCTCAAACCAATTTGTATATTCTTCTCTCTCCTTTATCTCTATTTTCACATGATACAATTAACAATTATAATGCATCAGAAGAGGAAACTACCAATTGAGTTATAGTGTACAATAAACAACAGATTCTCTGACAGTCTTTATAGCAGAAATATGTCAATATTCTAGAATTTCACAGATTAGGTTGGCTAATTTGAGAATAGTTGATATCAGAAAATGAAGAACCTGTTGAACCAGTCACCAGAGTTGTATGAATCACGATCTAGTGATTTTGAGCGTAGCATCTCATCACCGGCATGAAAAAATGGTATTCCCTAGAATAAGATAAAGACTTGGGATAATCCAATGACAACTAGGTCGGCAAAACATCAACAGAACATTTTACATAATAATTCCTTGCTCACTTATTCCGTCACAATAAGTGGACAGTCTTCCGATTCAATAGGTAAACTTGTAATCTATTTTACACGTTGTCTTCCACTGCTGGGGAGTGCCGTAGAAAAGAGAAGGAAAGCTAACAACTGATCGTTTGACACTGAAGGGAATTAAAAGAGAACTGGACCACAAGATTAATTTCCATGCATCTTAAGTGAGATTTTATATCACAGTTGCATGTATGGACTTTGTTAGCATCATCATAAAATTATTGCATAAAGAATGTGGCTATGTGGAAGATGAAAGTGGTCTAAAGTAAGGAACCCATGATAACCAATTACAGGGAAAGTATAACTGTTCACGAACTCAGTTAGGAGAATATAAACTGAGTAAGCACTTGTAAGCTGTTATAGAGCATTCATAAGAAGCACTAGACCGAGAAAAATTCGCCATCAGCAAAGAGACACCTATCACAAGTAGCGGTAGATAATTGAAAAAGCAGAACAATTTTTGACTAAGATTGTCATGGACTCTTTATAAAGTACATACTACAAAAGTAAAGAGGTCTTTAAATCGATTCACAAAAAGTAGAAGACCCTACCTGTGAAAGTGCTATCATACTTGTTGCCAAATGATTCAATCTGCATCTAACATCTAAAGAAATATCCATCGGAGTCTACAAGGAGCCCAGTTTTAGAAATTAGAACAGATGTTAAACGGCTCATTTAATACACATGGTAAATTTAACAAATACCTTCATGCTCAGAACATCAAATAAAGTTTCATTGTCGTGAGCAGATACGTAGTTAATCTGGAAAATGACCAAAAAGATCAATCCGTATACTGAAAAGAGTTCAACATTACTTGTGTATGTAACCAGAATTTAAAATACACGCTTTAGTAAATAAATAATTCCAATGTAATAATTTTAAACTTGTCAAATTAGGGAAGAAAAAAATCCTTTTAAAAGTAAAATATTTTGACTGTGGCTGAAGTGGTACCTAGCCTTTAAGAGCAATTCCCTGGAATCCCTTTCCCAAACATAGGAGGTTCACAAACATTATAGAAAAAGAAACAACAACAACAACTACAAATATTACTAGATCAAACTGCAGTAGAAAAATTCAAAAATATTTCTGAAAGCGGTTTGTATAGTATCAGAATTTGGAAACAATAAATGTAATACAGTAATTCGATGCAACAGATAGGCATGGCAGGACTCCAACTCTGGAAAGAGTTTGTCAGGAAACATTTCTTTAAAATATGCCACAGCACCAGAGGCCAAGGGTCAGATTCTCATCAAGGCTGGCCTCTATTAGTGGACCATCCTGAAATTGGCATGATCAATGACTTCATCTCAAAGTTACGGAAGAAATGCTCCTCCAGGAAAAATGCAAGGGATAGGTCAATTAACAAATTCCTTAGAATGTGAACAGTTAGAAAACCGCGAGCAGGAATTTGTAAATTATACAAAAGCTTGCAAAATAGAAAAGGGTCTTGAATGGTAATCAAATGCTAGAGATAGACTTGGGAGCAGTCTAAACTTGAACAAAGTTCCCGCTTTCAGAACATATCAAGTATGTAAAAACAACAGAACAACAGAGGACAAGGGTCAGAGATTTTCATGAAGGGTGGCCTCTATTGATGACCAAAAAAATTTCGGTCAAGTCAATTATGTCCATCTCAAAGAAATATTGCAGCTAAGTTAGATACAACAAAGATTTCTTTTATACAGTCCTAAGGATGTGAATCATTGAAAAAATTAGGGAAAAGAGAAGCTTTTGTACAGTGTCAAGCTTGAAAAATACAAGGAGTTCTTTGGACAGCAATTCTATGCAACATCCACTTCTCTGAAATGGGAAGAAGGAAGAAGAAAAACGGAAAACAGAGATCAAGAGTCATAAGATTGTCAAGAATGTGGCCTTTGTTATAGAGCCCAAAACTTTTATACCAATCAACAGCTTTCATCTAAAGTAAATTATCCAGCTATTATAGAGCCCCACAAGTTCTAGGAATGTGAAAAATTAGAAACAATTAGAGAAAAGGAAAAGGGTTATGTGAAATGGAAAAGGGTTCTGTACAGCATCGAAGTTAGAAAATCTGAAACAGGGCCTACTATAGTAATTCAATGCAGCAGGTTGACATAGCGGAACTATAAATTTGGAAAGAAATGTAGCTGAAATGACAAGTTGCTTTTCAAAACAACAAAACAACACAGGCTAAATTTTAGAGATTCTTAAGAAGGGTGGTGTTACTTAATAATCATACTGAAAGCTTGCTCTAATCAATCTCAAAAGAAATAATAAACTAACTCAGATATTGCAATCTCCCTCTTGGAAAAACAGCATGGCACAATCTTAAATGACAATTGAGGCCCTTACAGTTTCTGTTGGACACAGAGCATATGCAACAGATGTTCCATCATAAGTTAAGACACCCTCTCCTTTCACCTGGGAAAATCTGAATCATTGACCAATATCTAAATATAGAACACATGCTGAATGGATATAAGAAGAATGAAACATATTACAA
>JAOTAZ010000220.1:18039296-18050829 GCA_025629785.1 Erythroxylum oxycarpum | reverse complement strand
GTTGGTTAGTACAAAATCCCTCAAATTTCCAGCCATCCCAACCTGTTATCAGAGCCATTCAAGAGGAAGTTTGATGTCAAGCGTGGCAAACACTTTTCTTTCGATGAGAAATAATAATGGTTCTTTTTCAGGTCTCCACAAGACACAATAAAGCACTGAACAAAAGCATGTAAATATCAAATTAACATGGAAATTTGAGTTTGTTGATAAAAACAACACCACATATAGGCACATGAAAATGATACTTTAATACATAAGTCATTAGTTGGGGAGCATAACAAAAAAATTAAGCATTCATCAAAGACAACCAATGGTGACACATAAAATAGTCATTGAATCCAACTACTTTGACGTACGAAATGAAAGCATATTATTGTTGACCTGGTACCTTGTCGCTAGACCAATACCGAAATGAGGAATCTATCGATCTAAACTAGATTCTGCAAATCCATAAAGATGATCTACCTGGATGTGATCCTTTGATGTAGCAAGCATGACTTTTTCAGCATCTTTTCCACCATGGTCATGTCCATTAGGCTACAAAAGGACCACTATATATCTAAAAATTTCTGTAAGTTGAAATCTGGAAAATAGTATAAAATTACGCCAGAAAGATTAACGTTTACGTAGTGGATGTTACTATCTGAGAAAAGACAACAGTTTGACAACCATGACAAATTTCAGCTTTATATTACCTGCAAGAATAAACCAGTCACAAATCCTTGCTGAAGAGGGTGACCAAATGGAGATCCACCAAGCATTGCATCTCGAATTCGATCATTAAAGCTGAAATTGAATTTTCAAATTCAGCATGAAACAAATTGCTTGACAGCAACTAACGAATCAGATGAAGGGCTAAAGTAAGCAGATGAAATTTCCTTTGGACTGATGTAGCTATGAATTGAGGTGCTAGCATAAATAATTTACCAAAAGAGTTAAACTCAAACTCCAATTTTTAGGAACAAACATCCCTCTAATGATCAGAAATATATTTGAAATGCAGATGCAGTGATGCCTCCAGAAATATAGGTGTATTTTGTCTAACCTTTCACAGAATTTCCCTCTTCAGAGAAGGTAGAGATAAGAGGAATGGGAGAAAAAAAGTGTGATTGATGATATTTACCTTCCAATTCCTGTCCCAGGAAGATTGAACTGTGAAGCATTTATCCCACGTCCATTTTTAGCTACTTCACCGAAGTCCCAACCTTCACCATATCTGCAAACACGAATGTCAATCTAACAAAATGTAGGACTGTTGGAAAATATAATCTGTATGATTATGTCCAGATTTCGTGGGGAATATGTCCATAAAATTAGGATCAAGTATCCCATGAGTAACAAATCTGTACACATTTATTTCCCATTTTGTACTAGGGTGTGAATAAAGTTAATGTATTCTGTTAGTCATACATCGATAAAAAATTCCTCCCTCAAATTCTAGCAAGGTATCAAAGTTGTAGGTTTTCTCAGAAATGAAACCTTCAGTTGTTTAGCCATTCCCTTCCTTTTACTCTGTTTTTTTAATATCAAAACAGAGTATTTTTGCCAGCCTTCATTGCTGGTTATTTCTACTTCCTGTGAAATGTCTTAATTGCCTAACAAAAGGTTTTTTTTCCTTGGAGATGTCAGAAGTTGCAGAGACAACAGCTACATCCCAATCAGAGGAGGCTGTTCAATCTCAACAACCTGGAAAGCTCCAAAGTATACATGGTGCATATAAATTAGATGGGAAAAATTACCTAAGTGGTCCCAACTTATTTGTATAGTGCTGAAAGGAAAAGGGAAGATTAGTCACATTACAGGCACTGGACCTAGGCCAGAAGATCCTCTGTTTGAAGCATGGGATCAAGAAGTCTCCATGATTATGGCATGGTTGTGGAACTATATGATTCCTGAAATTAGCGACACATACATGTTTTTGAACACTGTTAAGGATATTTGGGATGCAATTCAACAAAGCTACTCTAAAGCTAGGGATGCAACCCAAGCATATGAAGTTAAAAGTAATGACAATGGTTGCAAAACAAGGAAACAGAGCAGTCACTGAATATGCCAACCAGTTGAAATCCTTGTGGCAAGAACTTGATCACTACAAAGTGGTAAAAACAAAACGTCTTGAAGATAGCAACTATTGTAAAAGATTTCATGAAGATAGGTTCTATGACTTTTTGTAGGACTCAATCCCTAATTTGAACAAGTAAGGATCCAGATTCTTCGCAAACTAGAAGTACCATATTTTAATGAGGTTGCAGCGCTAATTTGAAGTGAGGAAAGTAGAAGAATACTCATGCTTGAACCACAGGTTATGGACAACTTGTCAGAAGATTCTGTTAATCAATCATCTGCCAGCTAGCAAATTTAGTTACCTTATTTGTATGTAATTAATGTATTTTATATGCTTACCTTTTTAGATAGTCAAAAGGAGCTGTCAAATCTCCTTCTTTTGTATATTCCTTATTTAGGTAGGACCCCTTGTCTATATATGTAGATAAACTCTTCTCTAATAAGATAAGTTTTATCGCACAAAATCCTATGCATTGACAGTTGTTGCCCTTCTTATAGTGTATCTCATAGTCATAACCCATGAGTCGTGCTACCCAATACATTTGAAACGAAGTCTTTAATTTTTGATCTAACAAAATTTTAAGACTGTTGATCCGTGTAGATTATAAATTTCCTCCCTTCTAAATATTGATGCCAATGCTCTACAGCTTGCACTACTGCCATCAGTTCCTTCTCATAAATGGAAAGACTCAAATGCTTAGGAGCCTAGGCCTTGCTACAAAAAGCTAAGGGTTGACCCTATTGCATATGCACTGCCCCAATTGTAGACCCATATGCATTTGTTTCTAAGACAAAAACCTTGCTAAAATCTGGCGATACAAGAATTGGGGCTGTCAACACCACCTCTTTTAACTTCAGAAAGGCTTTAGCCACATCATCATCCTATACAAACCTTCCTCAACAACATTGTCAAAGGCTTGGCAATCTCACCATAGTTACGAATAAACCCTCTATAATACATTGCTAAGCCAAGAAAAGCTCTCAGTGCTTCACTGTTGTAGGTTCAGGCCATTCTTACACAGCTGGCGCCTTATTGGGATCTGTAGAAATAGTACTATTCCTGATTATATGCCCAAAATATTCCACTTTTGTTGCAGCAAACGTACACTTACTCCTGTTATCAAAATAACAATGCTGCCTTAGAATTTCTAGCACAACTCTCAAGTGCTGTACATGCTCATCAATGGAGGGGTTGTACACAAGAATATCATAAAAAAAACCAACACAAAGCTCCTCAAATATTCCTTGAAGATACTGTTCATGACCTCTTGAAATGTGGTAGGCGCGTTGATTAGCCCAAAGGGCATAACTAACCATTCATAGTGTTAGTTGTGCGTTTTAAAAGTAGCCTTGTGAGCATTTTCCGGCACTGTGCGGATTTGGTATACCTAACCCTTAGATCCAACTTAGTATACCATCTTGCTGCACTAAGCTCATCAAATAGCTCTTCAACCAAAGGAATGGGATTCTTCACTGTTTTCTTATTCAATTCCCTATAGCCAATACACATATGCCATGTACCACCCTTCTTCTTGACTAATACTATAGGGGCTGAGAAGGGAGAACAACTCTCACATATAACACCAACCTGCAATAGCTCACTCACCTTTTGAGTAGAAGGGTATTTATAAGGCTTCAAGTTGATGGGGTCAGTTCCTTCTTGCAGAACTATTGGGTGATTATGGCCTTCTCTAAGCGGGGGTAAACTCTTGGGTTCCTCAAAAACATCATAAAAGTCTCCTAGAACAAACTTAATCCCACTTGGTAATTCCCCATCATCACTTCTCACTGACAAGCATTGAAGCTCTTCCTCTTTAAGTTTTAACCACTTGCATCATGAACATTTGAGCCCTGTCTTCTCCAATTCTCTTAGGGACCCCTAACTTCCACGCATGTGGCACACTAGCTTGTAGTTTAACCACCTTCCTATTATACCAAAAGAACATAGAGAGAGGCATAGTCCTAGTAGGCACTTCCAATGCTCTTGAGCTACTTCAAGTCTAACATCATATCATATGTTTGAACTTTCATAATTCTCATATTTGCCATAAACTCTTTACCTTGCATTCTCCACTTAAAGTTCCTCCAAATACCAAAAACCTTCAGCTTCTGACCATCAGCTACCTCCACTTTCCCATTTGCACCATTCTCAAACCACCCAAGCTTTCTTGCCAAGTCATAATCCAGAAAATCATGAGTGCTGCCACCATCAATCAGAATCTGCACAGTTTTTCTTCCCATCTGGCCTTGCACTCTCATAGAAGTAACATTGTTAGTACCTTATATGGCATGAAGTGAAATTTGAGGCAGGGAAAACTCTCCAACTTTATCCGTGTTGGTCCCTTCATCTGCATCTCAATCTGTTTCATACTCCACTAAGTGCAACTGCAACTTCCTTCTTTGAGGGTAGACATGATCCTTAGAAAATTTCTCATGGCAGTAAAAACACAAGTTGTGGACTCAGTGCTTTTCCACTTCTTCCGGAGTCAAGATTTCATAGAAGTTGTTGTCTTGATTTGGTTTTTGTTGTTTCCAGCTGTATTCACATCCAATTTGGTCTTCGATTGGGACCCACCTTCCGCTAAGGTTGCTTGATGGGACCCACTTCCCACTAAAACATTTCTATAGCTTTTCCACCTGTCTTGGCCAGCTGCTGCCGCCGTACCCAGGCACAAACAAACTCCACTGTTACTTTGCTTAACACTTGTAGAGTTTATTCCAACCGTCACCTCTTTATTCTTTTTCTGCATGTTAATTTCTTGGACTCTAGCCAAGCTTCTTGCCTCCAGCAACGTTGCAGGCTTAAATAATCTTACTGGACCAACAAACTCCTCCTTGAGTCCAACAATATAAGCAAATGGATGATAGTATAGGATTTTTATTAATACTTAGCAATAGCCTCGTAGGATTTACAAGAACCAATGCTACCAGCCAACTATGGCCCCTCAAGCTTTCAGCTGAGACAATACAAAGAGAAAAGATACCCCTCTGTACTACCCCATTCCCTTACATACTCTCTCCCCTCTGATTAGCTATTAGCTTCTCTCTCCTCTAACTAATTCTAACAAACTCATTGTCTAATCGTTAGCTGACTCATCATTCCCTGAATCACTCACTATCTGCTCTGTCTTCTTCTTTCTTCTGGAATATGTTAACATGGGTTTGTGGCCCATGTTTTGTTCTCGCTTCCTATTCCTCCTAGAGTAAGTTAATATGGGTTTATGATCCGAAAAGCTATCAATTCCGCCTCCTGTGAAATCTGCCTTGTCCTCAAGGCAGAAAGAAGGATACTGCTGCTGCAAATGTACAGCGGTCCAAGAAGCTTCTTCAATTGGCTTCCCTTTCCACAACACAAGCCATTCGACAATCTGCTCTTGATTCTTTTGGACAATACGTTCAACAAGGATGGCTTCGGGAGCAGTAGGCTCGATTGAGCCCACCTCTAGGCCGGAGGGAAGAATTGGCTTGGGCACGTGGTCTCCTACCACCTTTTTTAGCCGAGAAATGTGAAACACCGAATGAACTCGAGAAGTCTTCGGAAGAGCCAATTTGTAGGCTACAGTCCCCACTTTAGCTAACACTTGTAAGGGCCCATAAAATCAGGCTGAAAGTTTAGGATAGATTCGCCGTGCTACTGAAGTTTGCCTGTGGGGTCTAAGCTTGACATAGACCCAATGAACATCTTGACGTTTAGTATCAGCTACAGATTTCATGACTTGTTGAGCCCTAGCAAGATGGAATTTAAGTTGCCTTAAAGCCTCATCTCTGTCAATCAGCACACCATTTACAACATCAACCACAGACTCTCCAATGAGGAAATGAGGAACTTTAGGAGGTAGTCGACCATACACCACCTCAAAAGGGATGGTAGAGGTTGCGGAGTGAAAGGAGGTGTTATACCAAAATTCGGCCCAAGAAAGCCAATTACGCCATTGCTTTGGTTGTTCAGATACAAAACATCGGAGATAGGTCTCAAGACATCTATTTACCACTTCGGATTGTCCATCCGTCTCTGGATGATAAGAGGTGCTCATTCGGAGAACCTTGCCTTGTAACCTCCAAAGTTCCTTCCAAAAATTACTAACAAAGATTGGATCGCGGTCACTTACAATGCTCTTCGGAATGCCATGAAATCTAAGTATCTCCTTAACAAAGCAATCAGCTACAACCTTGGCAGTAAAAGGGTGTTTGAGAGGGACAAAATGTGCATACTTTGATAATCTGTCCACTACCACCATTATGACCTCAAACCCTTGGCTTTTCGGCAAACCCGTTATAAAGTCCATCGAGATGTCTTCCCAAACTGAATTGAGAATAGGAAGAGGTTGGAGTAACCCAGCTGGGGCAAGGGTTTGATACTTGTGTCATTGGCAAACCTCACACTCCTTCACAAATTGCAGAATCTGCCTGCGCATTCCAGCCCAATACAAACAACTAGCTAGCCGTTTATAGGTCTTGGTAAAACCGGAGTGGCCTCCAGTAGGAGTAGAATGGAATTCTTGCAAGAAATCTGGGATAAGGGAAGAGGTTTGGGACAAAACCAACTTGTTTCCCTTGAACAGTAACCCTCCTGACAAGTGGAACTTCATATCGGATGGTGGATTAGATTGGATGTTCTGCAGAATTTTTGCCAGCCTTGGGTCCTTTTGATACTCCTCTTGCAACTTAGTAGAATCAACCCATTGAGGGGAATAAACAAGGTAGTGAAATTCTGGTTCTCCAGTCACATGTGAAAGGGCATCTGCTGCCTTGTTTTCTAGTCTCGGCTTATAGAACACTTCAAATCGGAAACCCATCAACTTGGACATCCAATGGTGTTGGTCAGGGGTATTTAACCTCTGTTGTAAGAGGTGCTTCAAGGTCTTGTGGTCGGTATACACTTTGAAGGATCTCCCCAAAAGGTAATGCCTCCAATGTTGTATGGCTAGCACCAAAGCCATAATCTCCTTCTCATATACTGATTTGGACTTGGCGGTAGCAGAAAGGGGGCCTTGCTAAAATAAGCAATAGGTTTATTTTTCTGTAGAAGGACAACCCCCAATCCAAATCCTGAAGCATCACATTCCACAGTAAATTCCTTAGAGAAATCCAGAAGAGTAAGGACCGAGATAGAAATTAGACACTTCTTCAGCTGTTCAAAGGCTTCTTGAGTTGTGGGATTCCAAGAGAAATTGTCCTTCTTGGTAGGTTCAGTGAGGGGTTGAGCTATCTTCCCATAATCCTTGATAAACCTTCGATAATATCCCGTGAGACCAAGAAACCCTCTTACTCCGGTAACATTCTTAGGTATCGGCCAATCTTTAACACATTGAATCTTGGTAGGACCCATTGCTACACCTTCAGCTGAAATAACATGTCCCAAATACTCGATGGACTGTTGTCCAAACACACATTTCTTCTAATTTGCAAAGAAGTGGTGTTTGGTTAACAATTGCAAGGCTTGCTCCAAATGTGTGAGGTGTTGCTGCCAACTACTACTATAGATCAAAATGTTGTCAAAAAATACCAGCACACTCTTCCTTAGAAGTGGTCTAAAAACCGAATTCATAGTAGATTGAAAAGTGGACGGAGCATTCATAAGCCCGAAGGGCATAACTAAATATTCATAATGGCCCTCATGAGTTCGAAATGCTATTTTATGAACATCTTCGGTCTTAATTTGTATTTGGTGAAAACCATAATTCAAGTCAATCTTAGAGAAATACTTGGAACCATGTAATTCATCAATAAGCTCATTGATAGTGGGAATTGGAAACTTATCAGGAATGGTTACCTTGTTCAGGGCACGGTAATCTACGCACATCCTCTAAGAATTGTCCTTCTTTTTGACTAGAATTACTGGACTGGAAAAAAGGCTAGTGCTATGTCTGATTGCACCTGATTCTAGCAATTCTCTAACTTGTTTTTCAATCTCGTCCTTATGGTGGTAGGCATACCTATAAGGACGTACACTCACTGGATTGGTTCCATTATATAGAATAATAGCATGATCATGCCCCTTGGAAGGAGGAAGACCCTTTGGTTCCTAGAACATTGGTCAATTGGTTTGTAATACTGAAGTTAATTCCTGCATTTGGCCTGCAGTTAAGGTGGTTCTATTTTTTGAAACAAGCACATTAACCTCACCCTCTTACTGTTCATTCTGAACCTCCATTGCGATGGACTGAAGCACTCCTTCAAGGCAGAAGTTGGTTGGGACTGCTTACAACCTTGCCCTCTCAAGGTGACTACTTCTTTCCCATGTTCAAATCCCCAATTCACTATTTTCTGCTTGAAATCTGCTCTCACTTCTCCCAAAGTCTCCAACCATTCTGTACGTAAAACCAGATCGATTCCCCCCAATTGAAGAATGTATGCATCAATCAGTAGTTCCACATTCCTTACTAGCACCACGAGTCCCTTACACCGACCTTGTGAGAAACATTTTGTTCCATTACCCAGCTTTACTCCATAGGATTCGGTTGGAGTTACATTCAGTCCCAAGGTAGCTACTAATTCTTGCGAAAGGTAATTATGGCTTGCTCCACTGTCAATGAGGAGCAAGATTGGAACTCCAGCCAACTTACCCTCAATTTTAAGGGTTTTCGACTGGACAATCTCCCCGTATTCAGCTATTTGACAAACCATTGCCCAAGCCTCTCCTGTTTCGGTCTCCTCTCTGTCCCCGACACCTAAAGGAGGCCTTTCTTCTTTGTTGTCCCCTTCCCAAATCAGAAGTCTCAAGTGTTTGTCAGGGAAAACATGCGTAGGGCTATAGTGTTGTCCACATTTAAAGCATAAGCCCTTAGCTATTCGGTCCATCAGTTCCTGATAGGAGAGGTTTCGGGTGCCCTTTGGTCGTTCCTCGACAACCCTCTCTACACCAGGTCTCTGTGCATGTCCACCAGTCGGAGGCGCCGGGGTTTTGACCACATTGGGTCGCATGCCACTCCAAAGACGACCACCCATGGTCAAGTTGGTGGGTCTGACCCTTTGAATGTCCCCAGGTCTCTGGCTCGCTATCGGTTTAGTGGTCACCGATGGAGTTAGTTTGCGCTCTTCTGCGCGCGCGGTGGAGATCATCTTATAGCGGGAAGAAGGATCCAAAGCCAAAACCTCTAGCCTTATGTCTTCTCGCAATCCTCCTAAGAAAAGACCCGTGTACTGGTCTTCGGGAAGAGGGGGAACCTTAGCCATTAACATCTCAAAAGTTTCCACGTAGTCATCCACAGTACCTTGTTGCGTCAACGCCTTCAACTGGGAAAATGGATTCCCGATGTAATGATCTCCATACCGATTGAACAAGGCCCTCTTGAAAGTCTCCCAATCCAACTCTGGCTTCGATGCTAAGAGAACCTTAAACTAGTGCCAAGTCATGCCTTCCATGCAGATTTGAGCCAGCTGAACTCGAAGCTCGAATGGTGTGCCTTGAACGGCAAAATACTTTTCCACATGTGAGACCCATCCTACCAGGTCGTCACCTTGGAATGGAGGGAGCTTTGCCCGTTTGGCTCAGAGCTGTTACTCTTCCGACATCATGGAGGTTACACCGCTTCCCCCTTCTGTCATCTGTATCGACTTCCCATGATCGATGGAGCTTGACCCCGCCTCCGGTGATCGATGTGCAGTCTAACGTTGGAATCCCTCTCGCATTTTGGCGTGCATCGCCGCTAACGCCCTGGAGAGGTCGTCGTCTCCCTTATGCAAGTTCCCCGTGGAGCTGTATGATCCAACAGCTTCGTCTCTACTGCTAGCATCCGAGCATTCATTGCTTCCCATTTCTGTGACGCCATTCTAGTTTGCATACACCGGAACCCTCTCAATGAAAGCACCAATGATAAGCAATGGATGATAGTATAGGATTTTTATTAATACTTAGCAATAGCCTCGTAGGATTTACAAGAATCAATGCTACCAGCCAACCATGGCCCCTCAAGCTTTCAGTTGAGACAATACAAAGAGAAAAGATACCCCTCTGTACTACCCCATTCCCTTACATACTCTCTCCCCTCTGATTAGCTATTAGCTTCTCTCTCCTCTAACTAATTCTAACAAACTCATTGTCTAATCGTTAGCTGACTCATCATTCCCTGAATCACTCACTATCTGCTCTGTCTTCTTCTTTCTTCTGGAATATGTTAACATGGGTTTGTGGCCCATGTTTTGTTCCTGCTTCCTATTCCTCTTAGAGTAAGTTAATATGGGTTTATGACCCGAAAAGCTATCAAACAATATATGCATGGACTAAGTACTACTTGGGTAGCCTTAATTTGCAAGATATGGAGTCAAAAAGATCATTAAAATCAGCCAGTGAGCCTTCTGTCTTAGAGCCATCAAGTATTCCATTGGTGCCTCAAATGAAGGCCCAAATCAGTTCTTTAGAGCTACCACATACTCCTCCTATTCCAAAAAACCTTGGTTTCCCATGTTTGTTCGAAAGCTTGGTGCCACTAAAACCCTTTCTCATCAAGATGCAGGCTCGCCATTGTTACCTTCAACGCATCCCGTCTTGTCCAATTGAAAGTACCTCTTACATTTCAAAATCCACCCAAGAATGTCACTTCTTTGGAATCTTGGGAACTCCATCTTTGTGAAACCAGTGGGGCGCTTGTTAGATCCCGTTTTCGAAACCCAACTCTTGCTCTGATACCATAAATGTTGGATCCTGTTTCCGAAACTCAACTCTTGCTCTAATACCATAACTGTTGGACTCTGATTCTGGAGCCCAACATTTGGAGTCATAAAACGTGAAACATATTATCCTATAGGGTTATTTCCATGAACCCTCATTAGTTGTCATCCCACAAGGGTGGCTTGCCCACACCACTCAAACATAAAAAACAAACTCATTTCCCACTTCAACACAGATTTTGGGAAACCTCAAGCTGGAATTGACAAATTGATTTCTTCAAAACATTTGTTCCCCCTTTGTCTTAAGTTTCTAATGATACCAAGATCATTCCATTTGGTTCAAAAATCTGAAAGTTATAGCTCAAACATTTTCGGACTGTTATTAAACTGAAACAGTACACTATACTCAACTTCCATCCAGAATTTGAAAGTCTTAAGGACTGACTTAAAAATTCAATTCCTTCAGATAATTTGTAGCTCTATGTCTTTAGTTTATTTAAAGACAAGAATAATCTCATTAGGAGGTCGGATAACAAAGTTATGGCCGAAAGAACCAAACAAGGTTTTGTTCTCAATCACATTGAACCTGTCTCGGGACAATTGGCATAACTTTCTCTAGAGACTGTTGAGACTAGGTTCCAGTAGGTTCCAGAAGAAATATAGAAATAAGAGGGGGAATACGAATTAGGGTAATACAAGTATTATGGGAGGGGTTGTGAGGAGTGAATCACGTGAGAGTTAGTTAGAAGCAGGGAATAAAAGGGTGTAGAGGGGGGAGGCTGAGGCATTCAGATATGATTTGGTGATTGGTTATTGTAGGGAGGTTAGCTAACCCTCGAAGATTAGCTACTGTGGAGGT
>JAOTAZ010000220.1:17956592-17968836 GCA_025629785.1 Erythroxylum oxycarpum | reverse complement strand
ATAGCTTCCTTCCGTCTGCTTTTCTTTATTTTGCTTTATTATTTGTTTTTCATCAAAATCATTAACCGTAAAGTCATCTTGACTTAATAGGCTCCTCTATTATTTTGGTTGTGGTTGATAGGCTCTCAAAGGGTGCTCATTTTGGTGCTTATTGCACACTACACTACCTATAAAGTAGCTCAGATGTTTGTTGATATGATTTGCAAACATCATGGTCTTCTGCATAACATTGTATCCAATCGTGACCCAATCTTCATTAGCAAATTTTCACACGAACTTTTCTCTTTATGTGGTATCAAACTTTGAATGAACATAACCCGTCACCCCCAAATGGACGGACAAACCGAAATCTTGAATCAAATTCTCGAACAATATCTGTGTGCTTTTGTCAATCGTAAACTACTCTCTGGACTAAATTAAAGTGGTCATATAACATTACAATTCACTCTTTTATGGGCTTGACTCCATTCTATATCACTTTCGGCAAACCTCCCCCATCTATTCCTTAATATGTTGCGGGCTCTTCCTCTATTGATGCTATTGATCAATTTTTTTCTTCCCGTGATGCTTTGCTTTCTTACTTACACAAGCGATTAGTTAAAGCTCAAGCACAGATGAAAACCTAAGCAGATGCTAAGCAACATGAGATATCTTTCAACGTAGGAGATTGGGTCTATGTTAAGCTTCGACCTCACAGGCAAACTAGTTTAGCTCACTGTCCATCTCCAAAGTTTCAAACTCCATTATGGCCCAATTCCTTCTCTAGTTGTTGCATTACCACCTCATTCGATTGGCACCCACCCATTAATCAAACGTCTTGCCATCCTTGATTCTAAAATTGATCATTTTGGTCATCCACCACGTACCATGATCTTGGTCCAGTGGCTTGGTTTATCGCCTGAAGATAGCACATTGGAAAATTTCGAAGACCTTAAAACTTCTTATCATGTTGAGGATAAGGTATTTTCTGAAGTCAGTGGGAATGATAATGATTCAGTTTGTCTTTTGCTCTTACCTTTGGAGGTTGTATCAAAAATTTAATTCCAAGGATTGCAATATAGAATGCAACCTCGGGTCGTCTCACTTCATTGGAACCTAATGCAATGGACCTAAGCTAGGCTAAAAGTCGTGAAATGCAAACCAAAGTAGTTAGGAAGGCGGTTTTATTCTTTTAAGAAAAACTAACAAAACCGAACAAATTGTAAAAGAAATCTATAAAAAGTGTTTTTAGATTTTTGGGAATAAGAAATTGAAAATTAAAACAATGCTAGTCATTGCTACATCTTCAAGAGGAAAAGGTGTTTAGCCAAGCATTGCTTTGGGAGAACTCACAACTGGAAACCAACCAGAAGCATCCATGGTAGCAGCTGATTTGGATCGGGACACAAAGTAGGTAATTTTTCCAAAAATGGTTTGGGTTTGTCACCGCGGTGAACTTTTCCCGAAAGGTTTTGCTTCATTTTGGTTCCTTCGCCGCGACGAAAGAATTAATCTTCGTCGCGACAAACTTTTCCCTGAAAGTTTAGCCTGGATTCCTTCATATTTCACCGCGACAACAATATTGCGTATGTTGTCTTGTTGACTTCACTTCAACCTTCCTCTCTACATCTTCTTCTTGAATCCCTTCTCCTTGAGTCTCTTGTAATGAACAATGGTAGTTTGCAGTATCAATTGTTCTTAGAAAATTAATTAGTGAAATTCATACTGATTTGTGATAATTTTTACTATCAAACTACATAAAATAAGGATACACACTCAAGAGTCAATTTAAGCACAAAATCTAAAAATAGGAGTCAAAAAGTGTAGTAAAAGTCACAACAATGTTGTCAGTTTATATAATAAACTTGGGCTCAATCAAAAAGTGTTGCTTATTCTCAAAGAGGACAACCAACTATAAATAAAGAAAACATAAACAAAGGACCAGTACGTGAAGATTAGAGCCATGCAACTCATGCAAAATGACTTGTCAGGATGACGAGTCGTCTGAGTAGCTATAATGATTACATGCACTAAGTTGTTATGGGAATGTTGCGAATCAAAGAGCTTGCATGATGTTTAGTTGTTAGCATATTGTTCAGATGTGAAAAATCATTCATTTCTATTAAAAGTTATACAACGAATACAATGAAAACTTATATACACAGCTAACTACAAAATGAGAAAGTAAGTTAAGTGTCCAGCTCAACATTATGTTATAACAAATAAAACTTCTCTTAACTAACACTAAATAGCTATTTACATTTATATTTCAACAGCCCCCTTCAAGTTGGATCTTGTTAGAAGAAGAAACATGTACTGGTTCCCATTAATCCTTCCTTTGTCTGTTGACGAACCACATGACAATCAATATCAATGTGCTGAGTTCTCTTATGGAAAATAGGATTAGCAGCTATATGTAAGACTGCTTTATTGTCACAATTCAGAGAAACTGGAAGTTGAAATGGTACTTCTAAGTCCCTAAGAATAAATGAAATCTACATAATTTCAGTTATAGCATTAGCCATGCTCCTATATTCTGCCTCTGCTGATCATCTTGAAACCGTATCTTGCTGCTTACACTTCCAAGATATAAGAGATTGTCCCAAAAAAACACAATAACCTATCAAAGATCTTCGAATGTCTATACATACTGCCTAGTCTGCATCACTGTATATGACAGGTTGAAAATCTGCTGAAACTGGATAAAACAAACCCCACCTATGACATCCCTTCAAGTAGTTTAACACATGCATTATGCAATTCCAAGGAATTGTTCTAGGAGCATGCACATACTAACTCACTGATGCACTGCATAGGTTATATCTAGTCTTGTAAATCCCAAATACAACAATCTTCCCACTTCTCTTCGATACTTCTGAGCATCCTTAAGTAAATCTCTTAATTCAGTACTAAGTTTCAACCCTTTTTGTATAGGAGTTGTAATTGGTTTGACGCCCATTAAACTTGCTTCTAAAGTGAGATCCAGAGTATATTTTCTCTAATTTACATAAGTACCATTAGAGTACCTTACAATTTCCAATCCAAGAAAGTATCTAGCTAGTCCTAGATTCCTTATAGTAAACTTTCGATCTAGAAAAGACTTTAAAGTATTAATCACATGTTCGAAAGTACTAGTCAACAATATATCATCAACATAGACAAGCACTACCACAAATTCTATCCCTTCCTGATATATAAACAAATAGTTGTCATGAACTGATTGTTAAAAACCAAAATCTAGCAATGCAATAGTCAATTCAACATTCCATTGTCTTGAGGCCTGTTTCAACCCATAAATAGACCTCTTTAATTTACACACTTCACCTTTGTTCGCCTTGTCATAACCATCAGTAGGCAACATGTATAATTCTTCATCAATAAAACCATGTCAAAAGGCATTATTGATGTCTATTTGTTGAAGAATCCATTGTTTTACAAAAGCCAAGGCTAAAACTATTCTCACAGTTATGTTTTGATTACTGGAGAAAAACTATTTGTATAATCTTCACCCTCCACTTGATTATAACCCTTGGCCACCAATCTTACCATATATCTGTCAACTAACCCATCAACATGTAATTTTGTCTTAAAACCCCACTTTGACCTTATAGCCGACTTTCTTAAAGGTAACTTTACCAGTTCCCATATTTGATTGTCTTCTAATGCTTTCAACTCCTGTTGCATTACACTCTCCTAATAAGGTTTTCCTTTAGCTTCTGAATAATATAAAGGATCATCAATTTTATCAACCTTTGCTGGAAAACATTTGCATTCTGAAGAAAATTCGTAGGATCTATAAAAGGATAAACCATAGGAGTATAGCTAGTGGGTTGCTTCACTGTGATTGTCCTTTGTCCTGACTGACTTTTAGTAACAGCGTTCGTTACAAAATCATTTAACCAAAAAGATGCATTTCTTGGTCTTGAACTTCTTCTGATTTCTGTTGATATTTGTATCGGTTCTGACTGATCCATCAAGATTGTATATCAATCTGTAAAACTGAAAACTATCACTGGTTCATTTGCATCATGAATTATTAAATCGGCATCTCTTGGTTGAGTTGAAATTGGAACTTGCATAACACCCTTTTACTGTAACTGCTGTGACTGCTGTGAATTTTCCAAACCAAAATGAAAAGAAAAATTTTCTTCATGGAAAACAACATCTCTGGCAGTAATATAACCTTTACTTTCAAGATCATATAGCTTGTAACCTTTCTGTCCCATCAAATGTCCCATGTATATGCATCTTCTAGCTTTAGCTACAAATTTATCTTTTTGTGGCTGCACATCTGTAGAGAAACACAAGCAATCAAAAGATCTAATAATATCATAGTTGTGCTCCTTATCTAACAACAATTCATAAGGTATCTTCCATTTTAGAGATGCAGAAGGCCACTTATTTATGAGATAAGTACCATGTAAGATACCATCACCCTAAAATTTCTTTGGTAAACTAGATTGAAACATCAAGGCCCTTGCAACTTCAAGAATGTGTCTGTATTTCCACTCTACTGTCCCATTCTGTTGAGGAGTATATGGACAACTCCTTTGATGTTGAATACCTTCTTCTTTCAATAAAGCTTGAGTTGCATTACTTAAAACTCTGTGCAATTGCCAGATCTCATAATCTTTATATTGCTGAAAATTTGAGTTTTCACCATAGCAAAGAAAGCCTTTAGGATATAACTCAATTGTAACTTAGAAGCCATAAGAAAAGTCCACATGCTCTTACTATATTCATCCATAATCGTAAGAAAATAATGTGCTCCAGAAAAAGATGCTTTAGCATAAGGACCCTATACATCCATATGTATTATGTCAAAAAATTTAAAACATTCAGTATCATTGGTTGGAAAACTGAATCTAATTTGTTTGGCCATTGAACAAATTTCACAACTCAGGTTTGTAACAGTTTTCTATAAACCATTAGAACATGAAAATTTCCACATTATAGAATTAGATGGATGGCCTAGCCTATTATGTAGAACATCATGTTTGACTACTGTTGTCTTATTTATCACACAAGCAATTTCACCATTGCTCCTATTTACAGTACTTGAAACTTTACAAAACAAATCATATTTCTCCTTACTTCGGAATTTGTCTCCTTTGATGACATACAAATTGTCTTTTACTTCTCCGAAAATAATCGTGTTGCCAGTCGAGAGGTCCTATAAATCACAATGAGTGGAATAACATTTAAGCATTACTGGTACAGACTTAACTAGTTTACTTCCTGAAATCAAATTGTGACTGAAACTAGGAACAAAAAACACATTATGCAGCATCAGATTATTACTCAACACCATATCTCCTTTATACTTAACATCAACAGCCACTCTATTTGGTAAATGCACTTTAGTAGGTTTTGTAACTTAAACAAGTTCTGAAACCATTATTTCCTAGTGCATATATGTGTGGAAGCACCAGTTTCAATTATCCACTTACAACTTTTCGCATGCACAGGCACATTCGTATGTGAATTCACTAACAACATACCTACATGCTCAATGTTGACAAAATTCATACATTCTGTATGAACAATCTATTTGCCTTTCAAGATCTTCGAAAGCTCTTGTTGAATCAGCTTTGTGATATCTGCATTATGTTCTAAATTTTCATTAAAAGGAACTTCTGCCAAGTGAACTTGTTTGCCCTTTCTATCTGCTTGAACTCCCTTCTTTTACTTCAATTCCTTCCACCAATCCAGATAACCATGAATTTTAAGACAAGAATCCCTCTCATGCCCTCCATATTGCAATTATCACAATGTTTATCCTCTTTCTTCTTGTTATCCTTTTTTTTTTAAACTTCCTTTGCCAACATTACTGCCTCTAACAAACGTAACACTGTTTTGTATTGACTCAGTGTTCTACATTTGTATGTGTCTCTGCCTTTTAACTCTTGCAACCATAGAATACGCCTTATCAATACTAGGTAAAGGATTGGATGCTAAGATCTGACTTCTAATATGATCAAAAGACTGATTAAGTCCCATCAAGGATTGCAACACTCTATGCTTCATTTCTGTTGCTTCTAATTTCTTGTTTAGTTCACATTTGTAGCCACTACATATACACATTGGCATCAGTTCCAACCGATTCATCTCATCCCAACATTTTGCCATTTTGTTGTAATGCACAACTAGAGAATTATTTCCTTGTTTTGTAACATTGAACTCTCTTTGTATTTTATAAATCTGAGGACTATTATTCTTATCTGGAAACCTTTCTTCTATTATATCCCAAAGAATCTTAGAATTAGTGTTGTAGATAAAAGCATCTGCAAGTCCCTTCTCCATAGAATTCAAGATCCATTACTTTATCATACAATCAACCTTTCTCCATCTTTTATACTTTGCATCATTCACCGGTACAATCAAAGAACCATCAATAAACCCTAACTTATCCTTTGCTTCCAACGAATTCATGATTGAAAAACTCCAACTCATGTAATTGGATCCAGTCAATAGCAATGTTACTAACACCATTTTTGGATGATCTAAATTGTGTAGTTGGTAGGGGTCTTCCTCCTAAAATTCATTCCTTCCTGCATATGTTCGTGAATCTGCCATTTCTCAAGTTACTCAGCTAAAACTAACTGCAATCAACTCCTGATATGCGAACAGTTAGCAAAATTCCTCTCAACAATAAACAAATTCAATATCTCGCATAAATCTTAGCCAATTAGCTCTGATACTACATTCAGATGTGAAAACATATGAGAGATAATTTTGTGAATGAAAGAACTATCATTCATTTATGTTAAAAGTTGTACAACGAATACAATAAAACTTATATACAAAGCTAACTACAAAATGAGAATGTAAGCTAAGTGTCGAGCTTAGCATTATGTTATAACAGGAAAAACTTCTCTTAACTAACACTAAATAACTATTTACATTTATATTTCAACACATATTATTGTTGTTGCATGTTTTTTATTTATGTTACAACGTGTCAAACTAATAGGGAGCATATATGGATGTAAGCAATGTCGGAATGGTTAAGAAATAAATAATAAAATTCTCCTTCTTTCTTTCAACCTTCTGAAGGCGTCTCCGACCTCAAATTCAGAACCCACCATCCACAACAACCAACAAAGAACATAAGAACTTTGGTTGTCAGTATTTCAGCTCATTAATAAGATTGTTGGTATCAGTTCTCGCGAGACATTCTCGACATCCAACTCATGAATCTTCGTTCTGTATTACCTTTTGGAAAACAATTGGGTTGTGTACAGATAAGTAACAGCTAAGTGGTATGTTATGAGATATCATTGAATATTCAACTGATAAATGAAAGTGAAAGGGAATCCTTATGGTCACGATTTTATTAAAATTTCATGTTCAGCTACCATGGATTCCATTGATTCTACGTGAATAATTCCGTTATAGCTTCTAATTTTTAATTTTTGTAGCTTGAGAGAGGGAAAAATCAAGACCACTCTGGTCAGAGAAAAGAGTAAAACATAAAGAGGTCTGGTGTCAATGAATATAGGTTACAGTCAAGCATTAGTTGTCTTGATTTTATAGAAACAACTAGGCACTAATTATAAGTTAAGATGGCAGTCATGTTAAATTATTTTCCGGAGAACTGCATAATCCAATAATTTATTAGTGGAATACAATAGTTCAAATTATAAATTTGAAAAGAAAAATTGTTTATTCATAAACGGCAAATTTAACATCTTTTATGCAATTAGGCAAATACTCGCAATAGCCTAATCTAATGTTATTTTGATTCACAGGAACTTGAGCCGTCTACACTTGAATTAAGGGGCCCTACCTTCAGACTTCAGTTGCAGTGGCAGTGAAAAATGAAAAAGAGAAAGAGATACAGTGGAGAAATTGTCAGATTTTAGATCGGCCTTCTGGTATTGACTTTTGTTATTTTACTGAGAATGATGAATAAGCAAGGTAGGAATAGATAATAATCCATTCCTATTATATTTTATTTGTATATTTACGTGAAATTTATACAAGAAAATAGAACAAATTAAGTTACACAAAGTTGAAATAAGATTCTCCGACCCAGGTAGGAATGGCGGCTGACTCTCTAGTTTAGAGACTCCTCTTAGGTTGTCCTTATTAGAGCCTCCCCTGTCTCTCTTTCTCTCCCTGCTCTTCTTCCTTATTGAAACAATTAAATGAGAAACTTCAACCTCTTAACAGAAAGTAACACTTTTTAGAATTATTTAATATGTCGTATTATCATAATCTTGTTTTTATTTTATAAACAACCGCCACATTTCTGATTTCCCCCAAATTTCCCCTTCCTAGATTTTGTTGCTTCTGACATTCAGGAGCAAGACCACCATTCATCAGTCTCTCAAGCGGCCTTACTTTCACATAGAAGAAAGTAAAGAGTAATGCAATAAATACTTAAACCCTATTTCTATTCTATGGCTGCTTCAAGGATGCTTCCTTGTATATGCATTATCTTCTTTTACCTCTGCGGCTTCTTCATTGTATCTTCAAGTTCTTCCACTTTTAATCTCACGCTTTCACACCAACACCCAGATCCCGAGTCTGTGGCTCTGGACGTGCAAAGGTGAGAGCTCTTTTCAACCCAACTTATAAACCATCTTCTGGTTTTGGTCAAATACTTAGTTTTGTACGTTGCTTCTACGGTTCTGCAAGTTTATGCCTTCGAGAAAGGTAAGTTTCCACAGTTTAGGTTTTTGCGTCATTTCTGTTCTGGAGTCAAAACTCTACTTGGTTACTTCTAGCTGCTAGGTTTTACATGTTCTTTTGCCTAATCACCATTCCATTTAGCTTGAATTGAAGAACGAGTGTACATTTCGCCTTTGTTTGAGAGCCTGTCTATTCATTTTACAAGAGATTTCGATATACAGAGTTATTTTTCTTGTGGTTGAATCACATTTTCCAATCAACCAAACAAAGCATGCGGCTATTTCCTCTGTTTTAAACCGGATATCCTTCTTTCTAGGTTCTGTCTGTTTATTTTCCCCTTTTCAGGCATAGCTATCGGCTTAATTGTATCTTCCCAAGTTTCACATTGTCGTTAAAACTAATATTTACTTCAATACATTACATTTTTTAAACTCATGTAGGAGAGTCAATGTCTCTCTATCAAGAAGACAACTTTTGTCCACACAACAAAAAGACCAGTGCCGAACCGGAAACCCCATCGATGACTGTTGGCGTTGCGATTCCAACTGGGCAGCCAACCGGCAACGACTAGCCGACTGCGCCATCGGGTTCGGTCGAGGCTCGCTCGGCGGGAAAGGTGGTCAGATCTACGTCGTAACGGACTCCTCAGATCACGACCCCGCGCACCCAACTCCGGGCACACTCCGTTACGGCGTAATCCAAGAAGAACCCCTCTGGATAGTTTTCTCCACTAACATGCTCATCAAGCTCAAACACGAACTCATTATCAACAGCTACAAAACCGTAGACGGTCGTGGAGCCAACGTACAAATAACTGGCAACGGTTGTTTAACTCTCCAGTACGTATCCCACGTGATTATCCACAACATCCGTGTCTACGATTGCAAGCCATCGGGCCACACTATGATAGCCTCATCACCGACGCACGTTGGGTACAGGGGGAGCTCAGACGGCGATGGGATATCTATTTTCGGTTCATCGAGTATATGGATAGATCATTGCTCTTTGTCGCACTGCACTGACGGTCTGATCGATGCTATAATGGGGTCCACTGCGATCACAATATCGAACAACTATTTTTCCCACCATAATGATGTAATGCTGTTGGGTCACGAAGACGGTTACGACCTAGATGCAGGTATGCAGGTTACTTTAGCGTTCAACCACTTTGGTGTGGGTTTGGTGCAGCGTATGCCTCGTTGTAGACGCGGTTATATACACGTGGTCAACAATGATTTCACGCACTGGGAGATGTATGCGATAGGGGGTAGTGCGAACCCTACGATCAATAGTCAGGGGAATCGGTACACTGCACCGGCCGATCCTAGCGCTAAGGAGGTATGCATGTGATGATTGGTCTCTAATTTATTTTTGAAAAGATTTAATATGTAAATTGAACAGATAACGAAGCGCGTGGAAGCAGACGAGAGAGAGTGGGCGGGTTGGAATTGGAGGTCTGACGGTGACTTGATGGTAAACGGAGCGTTTTTTGTGCCGTCAGGGGCTGGTCTAAGTGCACAGTATTCGAGGGCTTCAAGTTTGGAGCCAGAATCTGCTGGTTTAATTGACCAACTCACGACGAACGCTGGTGTCTTTGGTGGACAAAGGTGCCTCTTCTGATCTGATTTTATTTAATACTTATTACTCTTCTTTTTTTTTTGGTATAATACTTATTACTCTTTTGATAAACGATAATTGGATAGACAATAAAAGTGAAGTTTACATGTAACGGACATCACAGGGGTATTTACGTCTTTTGGTAACGTAGATAGTATTTTTCAAGTTTCTAAGAAGTGGAGTCCAGTGTGTAAATTGTCTTGTCTGGGTCCGGGTGTGCAGTGGGAATCTTGTTGGTTACAGAGATCCAACAGCCTTACAGTTCATTTGTCTTAACCTTCTGTTCCTCTTGTCAGTTACCTCCTTTCTTCCTGGGTTTTGCGTTTTTTTTTTATAAGGGAGTAACACTACATGGTTGCTACTTAGTTGTTGGTCCTTGGACATCCAAAGTGTTTATTGTATTATTTACATACTATAATTGTAGATATAAGACCCTCTTTAGTTTTCTAATATACCAATGTCTTTATTGTGTTTGCGATTCTATTTCCCTTGTGAGTTAAAGCCAAGAACGAAAAGTTTTTACATGTTACATAAGAATGGGTAAAGCGAAAGCAGCGGCTACTTGTTGCAAGGGCCTATATGTATCTAATAGACGAAGGTTTAATCTGCTTTCCAGCCAATTCATGCTATCGAGTCACATCGTGGGTCCTACACTTCTTATTTCATATTAACTCCACTTCAACTACTGCCTCAGATCATCAGTATTGGAAAAGTAGCTTTCCCCCAGACCTTTACCTATTTGCTTTTATTGCTTTCTAGTTCTTACCTTAGCCTTCGCTGCATGTTGATGCCTTATTACAGCATCTGTTCTAATATTCTTTATACCTTATTATTAATAAATTATTGTTTTTAAATCATTTAGATTAGATAAATCTTGCCTGGTTCTCTTATCATGTTATGTGAACTAAGCTTATGTTTACTTGAACCAATAAGTGAACTGCATTTCAAAAAAGAAGTTCTGGTCCTGTGAGCACGAGCCCACCTGACCCCACAGTCTGCTTTTATCCCCATGTGATGTGAGAGAAATGAGAAATGACATTCCCATATTGAACCTCTACAGCATCAGCTGTTACAATCTGTTAGACTCTTCCGATATTATTAGTGCATGAAAAGTCAAATTGTGGGTCTTACGCAATGAGGGTTCTTTTCTTATTGGAACTTGTTATGATCAACAGTTAAGAATTTTGTTGTATACTACTACATCATTCATTATCTAATCATGTCATGTTCTTTTCTCCGGTAAAAGGATGCCATGAATGTTGTGGTTTGATGCATTTGCTTCTGAATTATTCAATCTTGCAGGGACAATGGAGATGGTGTTTCCAATTATGGATTCAACGGCGGTGGGACCAGCAGCGGTGGCATTGGGGGGTCCAGTGGTGGCAGCGATGGCGATTACTTCGGAATGATATTCGGCAGCGGCTCCTCTACTACGTCTAGCTCAGTCTTTTTGTCTCTTTTGATTATTGTAGCTTGGTACAGTGTCACCACCAACCGTGGTTATTTATTATTATAATCATTATAGAAATGAAGATTTAATGAGACTCGTCGTATTTAAAAAACTTGTAATGAAAAAGAAAATTTAATTTAAATATATATTTCCCCCTCCGATAGGCCAAATATTGAGGTTAGGCCAACAGAATGAGGGGCTAGCCCATTCGGTAGTTTAACTGGCACAGAAAGAATGTGGTGGATGAGACCGCAGTTCAGGGTTCTTTGCTTTTCTTAAAGCCCACTTGCATCGAATGGGCGTGGGTGTGTCAGTGTCTGTAACCAAACGCAATCATGTGAGCTAACATGGGTTGGGTTTGGTTTGGTTTCTTGTCGGTGAAAATAGTGAAACCGTCATCACCGTCCTTTGTTGGTCGTTTTCTGTTTTCCTTCCGTTAGAATATCAAAGGGTTGTTTATTTTTTGAGAAATATCAAAGTGTTGTTAACTGTTAGTGAAGAGATTTATGAAATTATTATATAAATTAGGACAATTACTTAAAAACTCTAAATTTTAAAAAT
>JAOTAZ010000220.1:17916526-17927681 GCA_025629785.1 Erythroxylum oxycarpum | reverse complement strand
ATGTTCCACTAAATAGTCACCTGTACTTAATGCGACTATTGCAAATTAAATTCATAATTGATAAACCAAAGAATAACTTAATGATCTTAGTCTTCCCTTTAAACCTCATACTACTAGTTTCTTCATGTCCAAGGGACTTTTACCAGAACTGGTTTGACCAGCATCAACATGTGGAGAAGATTTGAACTTCTACCTTTGAACTTTATGGGTTTCATCTTTGTTTTCCCTTATGTTAGTTCGAGGACTGTAGGAGTAACAACTTGAGTTTCTCCACCTCAATAACACAATGGAATATTAAAGTGTTAAAGTCTCAATATCTTCACCTACTGTGAAAATAAACTATTCTTGATAAGTACTCCATTGCTCCCCTTTTCCGCTATATACTTTGTGGAGAACAATACTTTCAATAAGGCACTTGTCTCGACACCGGATGAGACAGTGTACCTCTGGGAGACTTAGTCAAGAAACTCCTTCGCTATATCTGTGTTCGGAAGTCCACTTTGCAGATGGTTAGGTATGGATTTCTTAATGGTCATCAGAAGTGATCTGTTAGACCAATCCTAGGCTTAACTGGCTGCTTTATGAGCTATCGAGCTCATGGATGTAATTGGAGATGGCTTACCCATCCATATGGCCATTTCAATCCTTTCTCCATAACCTTCAAAACATCCTCCATCCAATTCTCCATCTAATTCCTTATATTGAACCAGCAAGAGTTTCAATAGTGACACTAATTTGGTTGACTGGAAAAGTGACTTCTAGATCATAATCTTTAATTCAGCACTAATGTAGGACAACAACGATACTAAAGCCATTAATAGTATTTTCCTGAAATCCGATCACACATATTATGAAACACCTTTGGGCTGAATACATAATATATGCAATTAGACTTCCACGTAAAAGTGATTGAAGCACAAACCATTAACTCTCATGACACTACCACCTTTGGGTGAATAGATCACTTGAGCAACAACCATCCTCCATCTAATGCCTTTATGCACATCTGAAAATTCTATGTAAGGTCAACACCTTTGGGCAAAATAACCAAACATAAAACTAGAGACATCCCTAACATGCAAGCAAAATAATTCAAATACTGACTTGAAAGGCCACTTTGGCAACTACATTCTTATCAACATCTAAAAAGTCCGCAAGCACAAGGGATACATCTTTATCTCATCCTCACATTATTCATGGGCCCGTATGTGACAATGTAACTTCAAGAAAAAACTCCGAATGCACAATCTCATTGTCACACACACGTGTTGAAGACATTCTCTGAAAACTTCATTTGAGACCTTCTTAAAAGAAAAATCTCAGTAGAGTGACTATCGTGCGTCACCGGATACTGAACCGACCTCCTGAGGCACAAGAACCTCATGTATCTCCCTTATGGCAAGTTTGTTGTACGAAAATTTAGAAAAGTAGAAACAAGTTACTTTATAAATTTTTTGAACCCGGAAACTGACCCAAAACACTCCGAGGCACCTTATAGGAAATTTGAAATTTTTGGGGGGTTTTTTTTAGAGTATTGTAGCTGACCGTACGATTGACGTCGGTGCGCGTGGTGGCCTGCCGTGCGTGCAATGCACGGGTGCAGCCGGACTCGCCGGACATTGCACGCGCCAACAAGTGTCACCAAGCGGCTAGTGCCACGTGTCCGCCGTGTGGACGGATCGGATGGGCGCGTGCCAGACAAGGGCCCGCCGTTCCACGCGGGCGCCTAGCGGACAGCGTGCCGCACATTCCACACATACGCGATATGCGTCACTCTCCGTATAGAGTGACGTGGAGGGCTCGAATTGGCGCGTACATCGCACGCGCCGTTCGTACGAACTCGCTTTCGCGCCTGGAAGCAGAGTCAGGCGGGTATAGTGCACGCGCCTGATGATCACCGGTGCTGGTAATGCCAGAAGCGATTTCTGGCTTCCCGGACCCCAATTTTTGCTCATTGTGGCTCGTTTTCGACCCGTTTTTCATAGCTAACCTTATGTGAACTACTTTTACGCAATTAATCATGCAAAAAAAAACAATTAAAACAATTAAAAAACAACGAAAAACCAAATGAGATGAAAAAATAAAAAACCTTTGTTTCCGGCAATCCAATCATGTAACTGCTCTAATACCACATGTTAGTACGTAGAGAGGACCATATTACGTATCCCGGGGTCCCGTGAAAGGATTAAAACGAAGGTAATGCAGAATACCTGGATTCAATTTCATCTCTGATTCCGATACCGATTCCGAGTTCCAAACGCCTCCGAATCTCCAAGGTCTTTTAGCGAAAAGTGCTCACTGGCTCACGGGCAAGGCCTTTCTACAATTTTCTCAAGTTCCGAGCTTCCTTAATGGGTCAGGAACCTTATGCTTGCGAACAACTTCTTGAGTAACTGTAGGAGACCTTACCTTTATATAACTTCCATATCAGGCTTCCCCATTACAAGGCCGATATAGACCCAGTCCACACTAATCGGGACCCATTTTTCACCCAGACACAAACCCATTGATCTAGATCATTTATTGAGTCACTTTAATATCTTTATCTAGATCAAATGGCGTAACTTAACCAGTAATTTATTTAAAAATCAAAATTGCAATTAATGTTAGTCCAATTTTATGAGACATTGACAAAATTGCCCCTAAGGACAAAAAAGTCTAACAACCATTACTAGCCCCTAAGGAAAAAAAACGTGAACATTAGTTGTTAATATTGACGTGTGAATTTCCAAAAATAGTTGTTACCTAATGGAACTATGTTTAATAACTATAAGAAGCAAAAGTTGCATTTATGTCTCTAAATTTTAGTATAGAAAATAATTTCACACATGAACTAAAGCATGTATGCTACACATATGAGATAAGGTAAACAAAAAATTTAAAATTTAAGAATTTTTGGGTAAAAGTAAAAGCTTAGGAAGCAACTACACCAAATTTCTAAGTTTGAGGAACTTAAAGATTTTTTCCCTAGATATTTAAAAATAAAAAGAGAAGAAAAAGCTTCTGCTATAATTAAATGTTACTTTCTAATCATAGGAATGTAGCTTAAACAATTTCTGTTTCCTTCTAAATCATAATCATGTAACTAAACAATTTCCTTTTAAAAATATTGATCAACTCCTTTCAAATTCCTACCTTGTTAGTGTTATTCTAAGCCAGAGGGCGCGTGAGATGTCCTTAAAAAGAGCACAACAAAGAAGAAAATCATTGTAACATATGCTTCAGGACAACCTCATCCAAATAAAATGACTTCGTAGTAAATGTTATTGTGAGTGGTCATGTTAAGGAAATCATAACTTTGACTAATCACCGAAATTTGTGTCTCGTAAGCATGAAAGCTGAGAGTTCAGAAAGTCAAATCAAAAGAAAAAAGATCTTTTTTTTAACGCGATTCCAAAGTTAACGACGTGTGTTTTAACGGTGTATTAATGTAGTCGAATACTCCCAAATACTCCTTATATTTTATTCGAGTGTATACTATACATACGAAAATCCCTATAACTTGAAGAAATAATGGTCAATGCCTTGATTTCTGCCATTGGAAAGAGATAAGACAAGAAAGAAATTATCAACTGGGCGTTGCAGTTAAGTAAGTTGCAATGACTGCAAATTTTTCTGCACGCATCTATAATTAATTGCTAGTCATATTCCAGCTCGTTATTTGGTAATGACCTCCTAGGTAGTTACTTTTGTGCCTACCTGCTGTTGACTTTACCGACCACCGCCATTTCCTCCTCCGCTGCTTTAGCCGCTTCCCGGTACTTTTTGTAGATGTCACCCTTGTAAAATTTTCTAGTCCTAATGACCAGAAGTAGCGAAACCAAAGCTCCAAACAATGTCGCGGCGGTGATTATGATGAAGGACAACCTGAAGCAGTTGGTTCCAATGCAATTCAGATCCTGACCATCCCTTCTCTTGAGTCCCTTAGCTGCTAATTGTTTCACAGCCTCTCTATCATAAAGATGACCCGCCACTCTCACATTTAGAATATATGATCCAATAGGGCTTGCTACGGACCCGAAATTGTACAGAGTAGAGTAGTATTTGAGACCAAAGAGTTCTGAGATTATGGCAAAAAGTAATGGCCATTGAGCCCCAAAACAGAACCCGATGATTATGGAGGCCACATAAAGTCCACCGGGGACATTGAACGCGATTAGTAGATGACCGACACATGAAAATAATAGGATCATTGTAAGCATCATAGGGCGTGGAAATTTATATTTCTCCAGGAAGTGTTCAGAGAGGAAACCTGACACCACTCGACCTAGATAATTCCATATGCTCACCAGCGAAACAAAAGTGCTTATGCTTCTCTTGGGGTACCCCTGAGAGGATCCAATCTGACCCAAGTTGTCTATAGCAGTCAATGTGCCCCCAATACCACAAGTGGTTGCTAAGAAAAGGATTAGCATGTCAATGCTAAAAAGCGCTTGTAGTATTGTGTAGTCTTCTCCTCTATCTGGTGGCCTGAAAGCAGTTCTCCAGCAAGACGCGGAATCTTTGTCCTCTGTAATTGGTGATTCAGTGACCGAAATGTTGTTATCGGCCTGTGGTGGAGCCATAGACGATGTAGTTTCTTGGCTTGGCTTCTCAGTTATGATGTTCAGTGGTGAAGGGTCGTTCAAGGCTCGTTTCTTTCTCAGCCAGATCTTGTATTCTTCAATAGAAACAATAGCCACTGGCAGAAAGAGCAAGAAAAGCACCATAGCAGCACTCCCACCATACGCAAGTTGACTAAATCCAACCTTTTTCTCTACTATGATTATTACCATCAAAAAACCTGCAAGGCCTAGAGAAATATAGAGTAAATTGTAGAAGACTTGGAGCTCATTTGGCTGGCGAATTACCTTCATAATTCGAATGGTACGTAAGAAGGCAAAAGATATAGCAGCGGGAAGCCAAGCTATGAGCAAAATCAAAGCCTTTGCGTCATTGAAATAGAAAGCATGAAACAGTTGTGTTATAATGGCACCGCTTAGACCAACATAGCCCTTCAAAATCCCGAGTACAACGCCACGACTCTCCGGGAAATTCTTGACACAGGTGACCAGAGATCCAGTATTAGCAAAAGCTTGAGAATTGGCACCTATGCAGATGTATAAACACATTTGCCATACATGTACACCTGTGATTCTTTTGGTCACAGCCATCCAGATCATGAAGTAGCCAAAGAAGTTCAAAACAGCTCCCATTGAGAGCACAACCCACGGAGGGGTAACCTCGTTGATGAGGCCCGAGAGTACACCAACGTTGGCGCCAAGATCTTTGAAGAAGCTGAGCAAATTAAGGGTTGTTTGATCGTAGCCTAAAGAACTCTTAATTTCAGGGGAGTATAGACCAAACATGTATGTTGCTCCGGCTGCCGACATAATTAAAAGTGATGCGAATACCATGAACCATCGGCCGGTAATTATTTGGATGGTCAGGCCTTTCATGTCGGCGAAGCCACCAATAACTCCGGCACTACCAGGTTTGGCAACCATCATTTTTACTTTACTACTGGTGTATTCGTAAAGAAGTAGTAGTACAGAGAGTCCTCTCTAGTGGCCTTGGAAGGAAAGTGGGAGTGTTCTTGTCCATAGATTATATAGACACACATCACAGATAGGATGGACGATAACTCTGCCTTTTGCATCTTGCAAGGACCTGAGAGTTGACTTTGGGGTAATTAATTTAATAATGTAAGAGGAAAATTCATGAATTTGGGGGGAAAGAATTATATCCAAAGTGTGGTAATAGTATTTATTGGTTAAATTTATATGCACGATAAAACGGCCTCTGACTTCAAACGCTTTGAAACTACCAGGGGTGAACTCACCTCTACTAGTTACGATAGTCACGCCGCGAAAAAGGTTGCATACGAGGACATGAGGAAGACCCCCTCCTCTTTCTCCTATTCCGACTACCTTTCCACCCAGCTATAGCAAGGCCGTAACAGGTCGCCCAATCCTCGATCACGGTGAGCGAGACTTCGCATGGCTTGAGGAGGATTGAGATTGTGGAAGGAGATATTAACCTGGTGCTCAGAGACTTTTGGCAAGGGCATTGAATTGTCTAGCACCTTCTGCAAACGGTTGGACAAGCAACGGGAGAAGGTCATTGTTGTCAAGCTACTTGGCCAAAAAGTGGGTTTCAACATGCTAAAAACCAGACTACACACAATGTGGAAATTGAATGGACCAATGAAGATCGTCGATATAGATAATGGTTTTTACCTAATTAACTTTGTGGAGGACGATGACTATCTGAATGCGCTCACAAAGGGTCCTTGGGTGATCTCCGTCTATGTCCTGTCGATTCATCCTTAGAACCCAGAATTTCGCCCCTCTTCTGACAAAATTTCTCACGTTGTAGCTTGAGTTAGATTTCCTGAGGTATCGATAGCACGGTATCATCCCTCTATCTTGAAAGCTCTTGAAAATTTAGTTGGCTGCACCGTGAAGAATGACGATCATACTCAACAATCTCAGAGAAGAATATTTGCGAGAGTTGTAGTCGATATTGACATCACGCCCCTCTGCGATCCATTGTTGAACTAGATGGAGAACTTATCAAAGTTGCTTACGAGGGCTTGCCTCAGATTTGTTTCTCCTATGGAATGTTTGGCCATGGCGCGATGGACTGTCCCACAAAACCTAGCACTCCTCAGGAAACAGACGGCGTTATCGGAGACAAGGCGACAATTAGCCCCTGTATATAAGTCCACTGTTGCACTCAACGTCCTACCCTCAAAGAAACAGTCCAAGGATGTGACAAGCGGGCCGGTAACCATCACGAGACTTCGAGGGGCTCGAGGTACAACCTTCTGATAGACACTGAGCCACCAGCAACATTAAACGACTACCCTCGGCTTGTGGAGGAGACGCATAGAGAAGACCTTACAACGAAATAGGATTTGAATCAAATCCAACTGAAACCACAAAAACCAATGACTGGTAGGGAACCGAGGGAAGCAGGGTCATCTTACAGGCACAATATTGGGAAGCCCAACCAGACTGTTATCCCTAAACCGACTACTAATACAATCCATACCCTCATGGTCCACATGAGCCAAAACCCGACCCTCTCGATTCCAAAGACAGTGATGGATGCACCCCAGTGCACTAAAACACACCAATTGGCCATAACAATTTCCCTCTCATCAAGAGTAAGTGATCCAAGACAACTCATTTACGGTACCCATGTATGAGGACGTGGGGTGCGAGGACATGGAGGAGGACATGCATGAACCATGCATGACTCCTCCATTGCCTTCGTCGATAAACAAACACCTGTTGCCCCCATTTAGGTCACCAGACCCTGGACGGACTTCGAGTTTAGAACATGAAACCTTTAAGTGTCCCCGATTCGCAAATAAAAGAGTTACCACAGAACTCTATGACTAATACCTGTAATATGCAGATGGACATCTTGGTAAACACTCCTACCCAATAGTGTTTACCTCTTCCCTCGATCACTTTTTTATATGTAGCTCTTCATTTGGAACTGTTTGGGGGTTGGAGGCAAGACCTTCAAGCTGATCATTAAGAACTACATTCGGATCCATAATCCACTCCTTGTTGTTTTGGCTGAGCCAAGAATAAGCGGGAGACGTTCGTTGAAGGTTATTCATAGCTTGAGATTTTCATAGTCATTTAGGGTAAAAGCAGACGGATTCTTGGGAGGCATATGGTTGTTATGGAAAGCAAATATTGTGGTTCGAATCCTGCTAGCCCACCGACAGTTTGTTCATGTTAATATCGAATGGGATCAAACGTCTTTTGACTTCATTGTCGTCTATGCTAGTCCCATCTATAATCTACAACAATTTTTTATGGCAGAATCTACGAAAAATTGTGAGAATTACTTCTAAATTGTGGATTTTGGGTGGGGACTTTAATGCTAAACTAGAGAGCAACGACAAGCGTGACGGTTGTAGAATCCAACCAGTAATCAATCAATAGTTTCGGCAATGTGTACAATGTTGTAAAATGCAGAATCTTGGACTTACATGGTTCACTTGAAGACGAGGGCAGCTTCTCGCTAAACTGGACCACGTTTTCTGTTATACTTCCTAGCAATCTTCATTCCACGAAACTACAGTGACTCATCTACCATTTCTCCAGTCCGATCATAAACCACTTCTGGTCAAAATAAAACAAAGCACTCACCTACCGCAAACTACTAGACCATTAAGATTTCAATCGTCTTGGTTGACAGATGCATGGTTTGCACGGATTGTGGAGGATACCTGGAATCCTGAAATAACGGATATTAATGTTGAGCTCTGAAATTTCTCTGAAAGACTGTAGCATTGGAACTCTACCAGTTTTGACAATATCTTTCATCGCAAAAAATGACTCCTAGCACATCTTAAAGGCATTCAAAAAACATTGGAAGACTAAGCTTCGGATTCTATATGGGAGAGGAATATCTACGCTCTAAATTAGAACAAGTCCTTTGTCAAGAGAAACTTTATTGGCATCAACGCTCAAGATGTCAGTGGTTAGCCCAGGGAGACAGAAATACCAAATACTATCATGCTATTACAACTACCAGACGTTGGAAAATAAGGGTGACTGCATTGAAGGATGAAAATGGTTGCGTTGGTGCGGACACAAAGAGTATTTAACGGATAGCGAAGAACTTCCTTTAGAAACTTTATACAACAGACATACTCAAACATCAGACACTTCCTCTCAAAGCGTTTTTCCCCTACTCTCCCATTGGGCTACCAATGACTTGGAAAGTCCAATTCTTTCTGAAGAAGTCAAGGTAGCATTCTTTGATATGGCACCTAATAAGGCATGGGTTTACTGCTTTATTCTATCAATCCTTCTCTAATCCGTTTTATCTAGAAAATTTTCAGTGATGAATTATGGGAATCTAAATTGAATCGTACTATTTTGGTTCTCATACTTAAGCTTCTTACTCTCATGTCGATCACTCAATTCAGGCCAATTTCTTGTAATTAGTGATTTATAAGGCTATTACTAAGATCATCATGAACTGGATCAAACCTCATCTAGATGAACTTGTAGCTCCTAATCAATATAGCTTTGTTCTAGGGCGATTGATTATTGACAATATTATTATTGCCTAAGAGGTCATCTATACCATGAAGCGAAAATCCGAAAAAAAAGGTATTCTAGCTATTATGTTTGACCCTGAAAAAGCTTACGATTGGCTTTCTTGGGATTTTATCAAAGATACTCTCATCGATCTTGGGATTCATGAATTTTTTATAAAACTTATTATGAAATGTGTTTCATCGGTATCTATGCAAGTGAGTTGGAATGGAGACCTTAGTGAAACGTTTACTCCCTCCAGAGGTATTCGACAGGGCGACCCATTATCACCTTATCTATTTGTACGTTGTATGGAATGATTGGGTAACTTAATAAGTTATTCCATGTCTCAAGGACGATAGAAGCTTATTAAAATCAGTCGATAGGGTCCGGCCCTATCTCACTTATTTTTTGTGGATGATCTCATCTTGTTCTCAGAGGCCTCAATCGACCAAGTCCATATAATTTGGGACACATTGACCACTTTTTATGCAGCCTTAGGTCAACAGGTTAGTCACGACAAAACTCGGTATTTTTACTCCAAGAATGTACATCATTCTGTGGTGCGATACTTAAGTCGAGAATTAGGGTTTAAGCAGACAAACAACCTCGGACACTATCTTGGAGTGCCCTGTTGCATGAGAGAGATAGTAAACGAACATACCAACATGTGCTTGACAAGGTTCAACAGCGTCTTTCAGAATGGATGTCAACCCTTTTGTCGTTTGCAGGACGCATCACCTTGACTCAATCTGTTATATCTGCTCTCCCCATCTGTACAATGCAGTCGGTCCACCTGCCTAGAAGACTTTGATATGGGTTAGAAAAATTAATGCAAAAGTTTTAATGGGGCTTTTAAAATGGAAGTCGGAAGATTAACCTAGTAAATTGGGATAGAGTTTGTAGATGGGAGGTCTTGGCATCTGCAAAATCCGAGAAACCAATGACGCCTTAGTAGCCAAATTGGGGTGGTCTTTGATTTCTAAGCCTAAATCGCTATGGGTGCAAGTTCTATTTGCTAAGCATAATTTTGATACCAACAACATCCCCACTTCTCTAAATGTTACGGGAAGTTCAACGGTGTGGAAGAGTATAAAAGCTACTTGGCACCATATTCTTAAAGGCCTTAAATGGGTGATCTGTGATGGCTTCAGGACTCGATTTTGGCTAGACCCTTGGGTTGTGGACTTGGGACCTCTTATTTCCCATGCAAATGCTTCGATTTTACGATCATCTATTGATCTCCGAGTTCAACACTTTGTGGACAATACAAGTTCATGGAAATGGGATGTGTTCCAATCTCTGCTCCCCCATTCGATCTACATATACATAGTGGGTATTTTGCCTTCTCAGCCCTACTTAGGGCCAGATAAGCTAATTTGAGGAATTTCAGACACTGGTCAATTCACTACTACATCAACCTATTTCATGATCATGGACTATGTGGACAGTTATTCTGAAGGATTTTGGAGGACAGTTTGGCATTGGAATGGCCCACAATGAATTTGCGCATTCCTATAGCTCCTCGCGCAAGATCAATTACTTTATAATCAACATGTTCGTAAACAATTAACTACTGAGGTTGCATGCTACCATTGTCAAGTAGAAGAATCCTCACATTGCCCGAACGCACGTACCTTGTGGAGAGCATTCCCCCCAGAAGTAGTCTTCACTAACTTTTTTACTCTAAACTCTCAAGAATGGTTAACTATGAATCTCCAAAGGCACAAGTTGGTGTTTGGCTTTGACTGGTCCATTATATTTGGTGCTGCCTGTTCAATTCTATGGTCCTGGCGAAACATGACCGTCTTTGACGAACACTTCTCTAGGCAGGACTACCCTGCATCTTATGTACTAGAGTATGTTTATCAGATTCATAAGGTTTCAGTCTGGTAAGGTAGAACTAACCAATTGTAGTTATTTTATGGAGCTAAATATTCTTTCACATTATCTCGAGTTTCCTTTTAGAAGAGATAACTAATTATATAAAAATATTTGATAAAATTAGCTGTTTAATATTAGTTGTTTATGTATAAAATAATTTATAAGGTTATGACTTTTAAAAAAATTATAAGTACATGAGTATTATATCTTAATATTTTTTG
>JAOTAZ010000220.1:17843585-17859718 GCA_025629785.1 Erythroxylum oxycarpum | reverse complement strand
AACATGTTTGATTCTTAATGTTAGTGTAGTTGACACATATATTTAGTTGACACAATATTAATTAAAATCATTTATAATTCTTATTAGTAATTAATATATTAAATAATTAAATACCATATATTTAGTTGACACATAGTGTAATTTTCAATTATCTTGAATTTGATTTTTACAGCTATCTTTTAAAATAGAAATTTTGCTTTTGATATGGTAAGGATTTACCAATGGGTTTAGTATTAGGGATGTAACTGATCTCACAAGAAATCATTTTTGGAAGAAATTAAGTCTAGATATAGTTTTTAAAAAATGACTTTCTAAAGTATAAAGAAATGAAATAAATGTCATAGTTTTTAATTTTACGTCTCTTTTGTGAATGTTACTAACATTAAGAACTAATTCATTATGAGTTGTTTTCACTAATATACGCAAAGCAAACAAATTATAATACTTTTAGTAAAAAAGGAAGTTGAAACAAGATACCTAAAAACATAACTGTAGTCACATTGTAGATCTTTAGATGAACAAACATAATGAACATTCAATTACTTGTCACCCGACATTTTTAAGGTTCCATTATTTGTTTCCTCTTATGGAACTCATAATCTCTCATACCAGGTCTATCACCATCAAATCTATTATCTCTTATATTCCCAATAACCCTTTTGAATCATTGCCCATATACTACTCTAGTCAATTTAAATTAAAATCAAAGGTGAAACATGAATTCTCTCCTCAACCCTCTAAAGAATAGCTAACATCCTCTTCATCTAGTTAAGAATATTCTTTACGTTTGACAAGCTCATCAACAACCACCAAACCAAAAACTGCAAAATTTTCGAGTGATCTTGAATTCATAACAAATCATATGTTACTACCCATTCTTTAGAAAATTACTCTAAATTAATAAGCAAATCATAATTCAGTACCTTCCTTACAATATTCAAATGATTCTCACTCTATTGGCACTTTTATAGATTCTGATGAAGAATCTTCTAACTATTCCATAATACATATTAATAGTTAATTTAATGCTCAAGGAATACAATCTTACCTATCTTTAAACCAATCTCCCACTAAAGAGGTTATCAATGATATCTAAATTTCAAACATTTTTGTTGGTTGATATCTCTTAGCAAGTAACATCATCAAATTCATTAGTTTTATGCTTTTACACTTTCTAAAAGCCAATATCCTAAAATTCAAGTTAATGAATAACTCATACAATTCATTGCCAAATTTGAGGATATATTAAAAGACTAGTAGATTAATTTGATCATCTATCGATAACTTGATTTCAACATAGCGAAAATCAATACTAAATTGGTATTCTTATATATAAAATTTTATGGTCCTCTTAATCATCATAATGATATATTAGGAACATAATTATTTAAAATGAAATTTTTTTTCTTACAAGATAAAGGATTTATAAATTCAGTATGAAAATATGAGCCAATGTTACAACATTATCAAAGATTCCAATTTGAAACAAGCCTATATTACTTATATCTGAAAAAATCTAATTCAAAAGACTCAAAGACTTCTTAGCCAATATTCAAAATGATTAAAAGAAGTTTTTAATAAAATTGCTAATAGCAATTTATATAATATTTTACAATAACAATAATAACAACTATAATAATAACAATAACCCAATAAAATTCTGCTAGTACACGGGTCTGAGGAAGTCCAGTAATGGATTACAAAAATCAAACTTAATAAGGTTTTTCAAATTTTTTATTTGTATATTAAATGTCCTAAATCATCTTATATTTTCACAATAACTAAAAATATCATTTATCTAAAGAGAAGACAAAGTTGATTACTATTAGATTCTTTTTTAGATAAAAGAATACTATGAAGATTCTTAGTTCATCCTTCTTAATAACTAATCATCAAAGCAAGTCAATTACTATTGAATTCTTTTTAAGATACAAAATTACTATGGAAGTTATTGCTCGTCCTTCCTAAATAAGAGCATTATTATTGGCTTTAATATTTATTATACCGTGAATTGCAATTTCATGAAAGGATTGATGCTAATGGTCATCAACAAATAGTAGTTCAAACCATTTGCAACATATCATAACATGTTCGTAAAACAATTTACTTCATTATTTAAAGATATTTAACAAAAAATTATTACTAATTGTCATGTTGAATATCATTATGACTTTCTAAAATGTTCGTCACCTTTATAAAAGAATAAAATTTCTTTGTAAATTTACATTCAAATTAAATTAGGACATAAATCCTACCAAGTCGAGTCACTTTAGGATGCCTCTTGATCAATTGCAATTAGCAAATGAAGAATTAAAATTACTCTAATAATATGTAACACCCCCACTACCATAGAGTAAGAACTGGAACACTTGGAGGACATTCCAGTACATACCCTATAATAATGGCGTGTTAGAGCAATCATAAATCTCACTTAAACATGGCATCATCATTCGTTGTTCTCTTATAATACATCCTCAAGAAGATACAATCATTTTAAACCAAATTTTCTCATTTCATTCCATAAATTCAAACGGAAAATACATTGTATCTTTCAAATATCCATACATGTACATCATCATATCCTAATACAAAATATGCTATATGTAAGAGGAAACACACAAAATGCCTAACTAATCCTTCAATCCTAGCTGACCGTCCTTTGAGCCATATCTTCTCCCAAAAGTACAAGAATATACTTCTTGTAGCGTCTCTCAGTAGCTAATTTCCTCTCTTGGTCT
This sequence comes from Erythroxylum oxycarpum, assembly GCA_025629785.1. Classification (NCBI taxonomy): domain Eukaryota; kingdom Viridiplantae; phylum Streptophyta; class Magnoliopsida; order Malpighiales; family Erythroxylaceae; genus Erythroxylum; species Erythroxylum oxycarpum. Next base: position 17,856,980 of record JAOTAZ010000220.1, on the reverse strand, counting down.
TGAAAACTTAACATGCAATTTTGGTGAGTTTTGTGAACTCAATGAGGTAACCATCATTGATGGTTCACTCAATTGATACTCACATCAATACACGTGACATATAATTCACATCTTTGTATATGCATAAAATATCACATTACACATTCTCATTTAGCACAAGGCAATAACACAATTTTATCAGTCAAACATACGTATTAAAATGTATATGCAATGTTCGTGAGACTTGCTTTCCATTATTATTATCGTTATGACCGAGTGCCTTTTTACTAACCCTTATCCCTTAGCGGATACTGAGTTATATCAAATAATGTATCCTTTAGTAGATAACAGATACATTCATAACTGAGTCTGAGGCTCTGATCACAGTCTAAGCTTTAAGCTTTTTACATTGGCGACTCCGATCACAACTGCCTTTAGCTTTCATGTATCCATGTAATGGATGTTTCACATTCTCATATTCTCAATCAATCTCATGATTTCACATTCACATTCAAAGCACATTTATCATCGGACCCTAGGTCTGGCATTCAAAAAAATTATTGAGAAAACATTTATTTCTTCTCGTTTATATACAAGTAGCACTTCAATATCACATTCATTCATCATAAGCCTTGAACCTTTATTTTTAGGAATCAACACAATCAAATCACATTCATTCGATAATTCAAACATAATATAAAACAAACATTTAGTTGAGTGAGACCATCTAGGTTACTCACAGTTTGCTCTCAAAGCTATTACCTCAAAATTCTAGTAACATCTGGATTTTGAAGTTCCTATTTCTCCTCTATACCATGCAATATATGCACATATCAAAATTTTGCACAATTGTATAAGTGTCTGTTTTGGCTAGTGCATGATCATGAACTTAAAGTTGTACAACTCATATCTATCAATTCCAATATCCAAAAAATTACAAACTTCATACCAATTAAATGCTAAAAGAATAAGCTACAACTTCTGTGAAGACAACTGTGTCTAATTCTGCCTCCATCATTACAGTTTATTCGATAAAAACAGGACATGATTTCTATCACAGATAGTGCTGCATCTTAAGCCAAAACTGAAACTCAAGCTAAATTTCAAGACCCTTAATGACAGAATTAAAATTCAGTTTTTCTTAAAAATTTAATTCGTATGTCTCTAGTTTCATCTAGATCAAAATATATCCAATTTGAATATTCACAAATCAAGTTATGGCCCAAATATAACTGCATGTTCAGTAAAAACACTCTATATAATATACTCCAACACATTACATTGCCAAAATTCTATCATTTCAAGTTGATAACTTCTTCAAGTATACCTTAATTTGAGCTCAACATCTTCCATACACAATTCATATTCCATACTTGATCATAAACACTCAAATTAGAACATATTCTCATATTCTTGAAATAGAACACAAACATATACATTCATCCACCAATTCGCTACACCAAGTTCTCAATTTCATGTCAAATTTTGAGACTCTTAAGGATAGAATTTAAATTTGATATCTTCATGAAAAATGTAGCCTTATATCTCTAGTTTAATGCAGATCAAGAATCATCTAATTTGGATAACTAAAGATCAAGTCATGGGTAAAACACAGAAGCATAATCAGTGAACATGTTACTGCTACATTTTTCAGCACTCACTTCCAATTTTTCCAAATTTTATACCTAACACAACTTGTACAACTACTTCATTTACTCTTCATTCTTAATTCCATTTCAACTTAATATCATTCATAAATAAATCATGATCTATATTTTTTCATTAACTCAAAAACAGAACATGTGCATATACCATTCATTATCAATTTTCTGCATTCATCCTAACACCATTATGATAATCATTCTACCTCTAAAACATCACTAAACAATTTATGAATTGTTGCACATCATACATATACAAAAGCAAGACATTTGCATCAACTATTCATCACTCACATTCATCATTCATAAAACACCATTTTATGCCATTTAACCTCTAACTATCATCTTGAAAGCTTCATTAAACACTACCCATGAAGATTTACAAGCTATTTACTTGATTTAGCCTCCAATTCTTCAAACTTTTCAAGAAAACCAAGAATCCTTAATTTTCCATGCAGCTCACATACCTCATCATGGATATTGGAAGGTTTAGGTTTTATTATGGCAATGAAGAAGCTAATAAGAACTAAGTAGTAATTGAAGGATGAGAGAGTTGGTTCAACGTTGGTAGAGGTGAGAGAGAATGGAGAAAATGAAAATGGAGGAGGAGAAGAAAACAAGTCACAAAGAGGATGAAGAAAGCATAAAAGAATCGTGAGAAATAAGACAAGGGTGGTCTTCAATTAAAAGAATAGTGATCTTAAGACATGGCTTGGTAAGTGACATCCTATTCTTATAGCTTTAAACTAGGTTCTTTCTTTTAACTAGTACAATCAAATCAATTTTCTACTCCAATTGCCTCCTAATTTTAATTGGCACTTTTCAATAACTCCTAAAGTCATTTATCAAAATATCCATTCCTATTTGACAGTAAATTCTACTATCTTTTATCAGTTGTCTTGCCATTTAGCATTTTTCCTAGTCCATAAACACCCAAAATTTCATAAATTCTCCAAATTTCACCAAAATTTCTAAATCAACAATTTATACACTCCAATTTTTTTCAATTATCAATATAATCACATTTATACTCAATTATACCCAAAAAAATGTCAATGAATGCATGTACAATCATTTAATGTGAAAAAAATCAATATTCAAGTGTATATATATGCTAAATTATACATGAACATGAAATGCACTTTCTAATTTCTCAATAATCCCTCATATTCACAATTATAGGGTTCTAACCCTTGACGTGGGATAACAGGATGTTACATAATAAGGCACTAAGAGCCTATATCCTCCTTCATAGGATTATAAATCATTTTTACGTTAATAATTAAACCAAGAAAGTTAATGGGAGAAATAGGATATGGAAAAGTCTAGTGGGAGATACGATGCATGATTACTGTTTTAGCTACCTTCATGTATGGGCTGCATGAGTTCCAACTTGTTTCTAGGTCGCTCCTCCATCTAGTTTTCTCTTCTTCTTCATTTCTCATCTTCTCCACATGCCCTCCTTTTCCTTCTCTATTCTTGCAATCCAGGGACGCTATAGTCTTTTTACTCCATTTCATTTTACCGCCCTTTCTCCTTTTCCATTTTGGACACACTGCCACTTAGCTTTTCCTTCTACTTTATCCACTCCTTTCTTCTTCTTTCTTTTGCTTTGCTTTCTGAGCATGCAGCCTTTAACTGACACTGACCATGAGGATTTTCCATCTTTCCTATCCCGTGTTCAAACTGCTCCATTACCAAAACACTCTCCACCAAACCCCCTCCCTACCATGTCACCCCCTGATGTTGACCACCCAGCCCTGATTCAACATGTTACATCTCCAAAACTCTCTTCACCCACCCTTCTCCCCACCAATCCACCACCTACATCTACATCCTTTCACCGGAAAAGTTGGAAATAGGTAATCAAGGATCACTTTTCTTCGATCCTTTGTTTCAGCCCCCTAAGGAGATCAATGGTAAATATGTTTTCTGTCTAGAGATTAGAATTTTTGGAAGAAGGAGCAAGTTGCTGGGAAGGTACTTTGGTGGGATTCTTTCTTGGCCATTATCCACCATTTCCTGTCATCCATCGGTAGGCATAGAAGGTTTGGAAAACTAGAGAATTGGTTGACATTTTGTTAACTGAAGAAAACCATATCTTGTCCACCTTAACCTCTATTGCAATAGCCCATAAAATTTTCAAGGAAGGTCCATGGCACATAGGCAGCCAACCCCTCTTTATCCAAATCTGGTAGCCCAACTTGCATTTGGATTTTATCAAACTTCAAAATATCACTTTGTGGATTAACTTTCATGTGCCCCTTGAATATTGGACTACACAAGGCCTGAGTTCTCTTGCAAGTCTTATAAGGAAACCCTTTATATGGAGGAGAATACAACACTAAAAAAAGGGTCAACTATGCAAGTCTTTGTGTTAGTGTGGAGCTTTCCAAGGAACTATGAGCAGAAATACCCGTCTTGTGGTTAATTGAAGGGAAAACCCTAAGGGAGGACAACATAGTAGCCTCTTATCAATGGAAACCAAACCATAAACAATAAGGGAAAGTGTGGAAGGAAATTAGGAAAAAAATCTAGAATAGGACTTATTATGAGTTAAGTGGGTAGGACTCTAATGAGGTCACCATTGTAAACTCTGGAAATGTATCCACTGAAGGTCCAAAACAAGAAACTACTATGAAAAATTTGAACCATACGTCAATTTTGGTACAAGACAAGGCTAGCATGAGTAACATGGAAAATCCTAGTCCCCCAACAGATGTAAGTGTTGCAGAGATGAACTCTAATCCTATTGCTTATCTTGTCACCTCTCTTGAAAATATTCCAGTTGTTACTCGTGCTTCTCCAAATGATCCCAACATTAGCCCCCCAGTCATCCTTTCCACCTAGGCTTGTAACTCCTTCTCCATCAACTAACCATCTGTCCATTACAACTACTACTAGAGATCTAAGGAAGCAACATTAGAATTCCAAACAGTTGAAAGGGGACGATCTCAATGGAGCAAGAATAAAGGCTCCAAAAATCACCATCTTTAACATGCAAAATTATCACCTGGAATATGCGAGCACTAAATTGCCCTACAAAACAAACGACTTTAAGGGACTTTATTAAGCATGAAATACCTTTACTTGTAGAACTACTTGAAACTAAAATAAAATTAGAGAATATCAGTTATTTTTATCTAGGTTCGGGATGGCAGATGCTATGTCATATCCTTAATTGCATTATTGTCTGTTATAATATTGATGAGGTTCATATAGAGCTCCTTTTTTCCACTGATCAATTGATGCATCTAAATTTTCTTTTTTACTGGAACATCATGAAAATATTGCTAGCAACTTTTGCATCCAACGAGTTGCATTGTGGGGTGATCTATTAAGGCTCTGCACTGATATACGACTGCCTTGGCTGTTATGAGGTGATTTTCACACCACCTTATATCGCTTTGAGGTTGCTAGCAATTGTAACCTTAGACATTATTTTGAAGATCTCAAACTATGTGTGGAATAATAGGGTGTGACAGACTTGAGGTATGTAGGCAACATATACGCTTGGTCTAACAAATAAAGCTCACATTGGTTTATCCAAACGAAACTTGATAGAGCATTAATTAATGCCAGTTGCTTTGCGTATTTTCTCGACAACAACTCCAAGTTACTTAACCTTCTATTCTTAGATCATACCCCAAATAGGGTAGAAAATTTTATCAATAGACTTGTAGGAGATACCCATTTCGATTCAACATTTATTTGACAACTTTCCCATGCATTGTCGAAGCTTACAAGAGAGGCTCAGCATACTATTTTCATAAGAAAAAGCAGAATATTTATGTTTAGTTACTGAAAGCAATTAAAGGGGAAATGAAGTTGTTCCAATCTATGAGAGCTCAATTAGTCAAGCAATGTCCACAGCTCGGGATGATCTTATTGTCAAGCAATGTCCACAGCTCGGGATGATCTTATTGATATTCAGAATAATCTTGCGTTATCCCCTCACGATCCATAGCTGCTTGGAGCAGAAAAACTTGCCTTATCTAATTATTTGCTCTCTATTCAAAACCATCACTCATTAATTCAACAAATAGCAAGAGCGAATTAGCTTAACGATGGAGACAAGTGTCCCAAATTATTTTTCAATTCAATATTGGATCGTCGAAATAAAAAATAATTAATTTGATATTAACCATTAAGGGATTTCAACTGCACAATCATCTGGATATTCAAGCAAAGGTAGTAAAGTATTTTAACAACTTGCATGGTATTTCTACCTCTAATCTTATCTCAATTGCAAACTTTTCGGCCTTCGCAGAATTTAGTTTTAAGAAAGTAACCTAAGCAGACATTAAGTTGTTAAGTAAGTTTATCGATGATAAGGAGATTAAAGAAGCTTTCTTTAAGTTCAATGGATTGAAAGCACCAAGTCTAGATGGTTTCAACGGTTTCTTCTATCAAAATACATAGAACTGTGTAGGTGACTTTGTTAAGCAAGTAGTGAAAGATTTTTTCTCTCATGAAGTGCTACTACAGGAAGTTATTCAAACCTACCTCTGTATGATCCCAAAAACAACTAATCCCACCTCTTTTAATGAGTTCAGACCAATCTCTTGCTCAAATTTCTTCTATAAAATCATCTCAAAAATTCTTGCCGCAAGATTGAAAACTGGTCTTAGCACACTCATTTCTTAAACATAAGGGGCATTCCTTAGTAATCGCCATATCGATAATAACATTCTAATTGTGCAATAACTACTCCAGGGATATTCTCGCATCAATTCACCTTCAAACTACACCATCAAGGTTGATTTTCATAAGGCATTTGATAATGTACATCGAATTTTTTTATGGCAGACAATGGAAATATTTGGTTTTCCTACCATATTCATCAATTAGATTAAGGAATGTGTTACTAAAGTCAGTTATTTGGTCTTGATAAATGGCAGCCCCTCCATATTTTTCATGGCTGGGAAAGGATTCATGCAAGGAGATCCTATTTTCCTATACCTTTTCATATGCATGGAAATGGTCAACATTATCATTAAAGATGAAGTTGTCGTACACAATCAACAACTCAACAAGATAACCAAGAAAACACAATGTAGAGAAGAGAGAAGTTTTTTAGGGAGAGAGCAAGCAAAAACAGAGACAAATAGAGTATCGTTTAAGAACTCAACTCAACGTTGAGATTTCCTCTGAATTCTATTGATTCTCAAAGTAAACAAAAATGTACATACTCAATCAATTCGTATTACAGTATTTATAATACTCAAATCCTAAAATGTCAACTATCCGTTTAATTTTGATCTTCTTTAATCATATTCTTGCATGGTGATGTCCGGTTCGCATAACACTTGTCTGAAACTCTGAGACATGCCCAACAAACTCCTCCTTGGATTAGAGTTTCAACTTTTGAATTCCAATCATTTTCCTCAATTTCTCAAATCGCGAAACATTGAACCCCTTCGTGAACAAGTCCGCAACCTGATCATCCGTATTGATGTACTACAGTTTCAACTCACCTTCCTGCTGGACATCCCTTAGATAATAGTACCTAAGTTTGAAATGCTTAGTTTTTCCATGGAACACCGAGTTCTATGAGATTGAGATCGCAGCTTGATTGTCGATGTTAATCACAGTAGCTCCTCCTATTTGAACCTGCAAATCCATCAACAATTTTCTCACCCAGATTACCTGCTTAGCAGCTGCTGTTGCTGCCATCAACTCTGCTTCAGCTGTTGAGAGCGTCACCAGTTCCTGCTTCTTCGATGCCCAAGAAAAACACGCAGAGCCTAATGTTAGACAGTAACCGGTGGTACTTTTCATGTCTTCAGTAGCTCCACCCCAGTCACTATCTACATAACATAAAAGCCCACATTCCAGTCTTTTCATACACTAATCCGAAATCTGGTGTCCCCTTTAGATACCTCAGAATTCTTTTTACGGCCGTCACATGTTGTTTTCCTAGATCATTCAAGTATCTAGAGAGAATACTTACAGAGTACAACACATCTGGCCTTATAGCTGTGATGTACATCAAGCAACCGATCATTCTTCGATAACCTTTCTTATCAACATCATCGTTCTCCTCCTTCTTCACTAATTTTTCTTTTGGGCAGATCGGAGTCGTCACTGCCTTACACTGATCCATTTTAAATTTCTTCAGCACATCTTGAATGTACTTCTTCTGACATACCGTAACGCATCCTCTTCGTTGAGTTATCTCCATGCCCAGGAAGTATTTCATACCTCCAAGATCTGTCATCTCGAAAGTTTCGTTGAACTTCTTCTTCAGGTGATTTATCTGATTCTCAGAACTCCCTGCAAGAATTAAATCGTCAACGTAAATTGCAACCACAATTAACTCACCTTTTTCAATTCGCACATACATCGTTGGTTCGCTGCAACTTCGGTTGAACTGAATCCCTAAAAGAAATTCGTCTATCCTCGCATACTAGCACCAAGGAGCTTGCTTTAGCCCGTAAAGGGCTTTATTCAATTTGTAGACCATCTCTTCCTTTCCTTTTACCACGAAGCCCTCTGGTTGCTGGACATAAATCTCTTCTTGTACAACGCCATTGAGGAAGGCGGATTTCACATCCATCTGATGCACTTTCCACCCCCTTTCTGCTACTAGCGCCAACAATAAAAGAATCGTCTCAATTTGGGCCACTGGAGCAAATGTTTCTCCGAAGTCGATCCCTTCGATCTGCGCATATCCCTTCATGACGGGTCTCGCCTTTAGCTTGTTTATTGACCCATCTGGATTTAGCTTCATCTTGAACACCCACTTCAATCCGATGGCTCTTTTATTAGGTGGTTTATCCACCAGACTCCAAGTTTGATTCTTTTCGATCATCGTCATCTCCTCCTCCATGGCCTTCACCCAATTCGGATACTTCAGCGCCTCTAGGGTTTGTTTCGGCTCCACCGTCGCTTCGTTACTTCGTTCATATACATCGGCCAGTCTTCTCATAGGGTATATGGTCCAAATCCCATTCACTTTCTTCTTCAGAATTGGGCTCTCCTTCAGAGGTCCAGTCTGCTTGGTCACCCGGTGGACCCAAATCTGCTATCTCACTGGGTTCTGCCTCCCCCTCTTCTTTATACTGATTCAGATCATTTCCAGTCGCCGAAGTGTTTGAGGGCAAACCTCGGTTCGGGCCACTTTCATCCTTCTTACCTCCGAACCAGCTCCACACTTCATCTTCGAAGAAGTGAACATCTCTGCTGACTTTTATTCTCCTCTGGTCTAGAAGATATACACGATAGCCCTTGCTTACTTCTAAATATCCGACAAAAATTGCCGATTCTAATTTTCCATCTAACTTGTTCCGTTTAGCCTGAGGGATTAGAATCCTGCACAAAGAACCAAACACTTTCAAATTTTTTACTTTTGGTTTGTAACCAAACCATAATTCCTATGGCGTTTTATCCTCGAGTGTCCTGGTATACACTCGGTTCAGCAGAAAACAGGTGGTGGTTGCTGCCTCTGCCCAGAATTCTTTCGGGAGAGTCTTCTACTCTAGCATGCACCTCACCATTTCTACCACAGTTCGATTCCTCCTCTCCATTACGCCATTCTGCTGTGGAGTGCAGGGAGTGGTAAGTTGGTGCTTTATCCCTGCAGTTGTACAAATCAAACTGAACTCATTAGATAAAAACTCAGACCCATTATCTGTTCTTACCGACTTGATGTTCAAGTTCGCTTGATTTTCAACATATATCTTGAACTCCTTGAACATCTTGGCTATTTCTCCCTTACTTTTGAGACAATATATCCAAGCATATCTGGAATAATCGTCTATGATTAACAGGAAGTATCTACTTCCATTCAACGATGGCACCGGCATGGGACCGCAAATATCCATGTGCAGTAGTTCTAGTTTTTCCTTAGCTCTCTATGTTGCTGCCTGAAATGGTGCCCGAGTTTGCTTTCCCATCATACACACTTTGCATGGCTTAACCTCGTACGGTGTTGAAGGTAGACCTTCGACCAGCGTCTTCCTTCTCATCATCTCCAATCCCTTCACGTGGTAGTGTCCGAGTCTCCGGTGCCAAAGTTCCAATTCAGTCGAATCCCCTACCAACGCTTCTTGTTCCAACTCCTCGGGCTTCATCGAGAAGCTCTTGTTTCTCATGCGCATGCAAAGAATCTCCTGGCCAAAACTATCAAAAACCTTACAAGAATTTGATTCAAAATGCACTGTCATACCTTTCTCGATCAGCTGTGCAATACTCAATATATTATGCTAGATTTTTGGAACATACAACACATCCGAAATGGTCCTGATACCCTTCATGGTCACCAGTTCCACTTCACCTTTACCTTCCACCCAAATACTGTCTCCATTTCCAAGCTTCACTCGTGCTTTTACCTCTCTGTTTAGAGACTTGAATAACTTTAGATCCGGAGACATGTGGCTTGTACAACCACTATTAATTAACCAGTCGGATGGATAGTTCCTGTTTTGATTTACCGTAGCCATGAATAATTGCTCTTCTTCTTCTTCAGTCATCTGCACATTAGCAGCCTCCTGTGGTGATTCCTTCTTGCAGATTGCCTCCATGTGTCCTTTCTAGTGACACCTTCGGCATTCTACGTCTGGCCTCTTCCAACATCTAACGGCAAGGTGATTGGTCTTAAAGCAGTGTGGATAAGGATTGTAATTATTTCCCTTTTCTCCACCCAAGTTCTTGCTTCCGTGTTTTTGACGTGAATGCGTGCCTCTTGTATTCGATCCTCCTTTCTTTTTCTTCTTCTTGGATTTTTCTTGAGTCTCTGCCTTGACAAAGACTCTGCACGCACCCTCTGTAGCTTCCGTCTTTCTTATCAAGAAACGTTGTTCTTGAGCTTGCAGAGCACTTACTACTTCCGCAAGTCTTATTTGTCTAATGTCCTTCGAATTCTCTAACGAAACAATTGTTGCTTCGTATCTTTCAGGAACCGAAACTAGCAACTTCTGCACTAGACGTTGGTCCTTGAATTCGGCTCCTAAAAGCCTGATTTGATCCGCTAACTGGATCAAACGATCACAATAACCCTGAATTGTTTCATCATCCTTCATTTGGATTCTGTCAAATTCCCTTAAAAGATTCAGAACCTTCATGTTCTTCACCTTCTCATCGCCCTCGTATTCTTGCTTCAAGAAATCCCAGATCTCTTTTGCCGAAGCCAATCCCATAATTCTTGTGAAGATTGAGGGCGATACCGACTGGTACAGGCAAGATTTGGCTCGGGCCTTCCTCGTCACTCTTTCCCTGAGCCACCGTAGCTGAGCGATCGGAGCGTCATCTGGAATCTCAACCTCGTAGTCATCGTCGATTGGTTCCTATAAGTCCTGACCTTGCAAGTAAGCCTCCATCTTGATCGCCCATATTTGATATCCTTCACCATTGACTATAGCTGGTTGGAGACTAAGCATGGATCCTTCAGCCATTTCCGAATATCCACGCTTCGTCCGAGAAAGAGTTCACTACCATGCCAATTTTCTCAGCTACACCTCCACAGATCCCTTAAGAATTATAGCTCTAATACCACTTTGTCGTACACAATCAACAACTCAACAAGATAACCAAAAAAACATAATGCAGAGAAGAGAGAAGTTTTAGAGGGAGAGAGCAAGCAAAAACAGAGACAAACAGAGTATCATTTAAGAACTCAACTCAACGTTGAGATTTCCTCTTAATTCTATTGATTATCAAAGTAAACAAAAATGTACATACCCAATCAATTCGTATTACAGTATTTATAATACTCAAATCCTAAAATGTCAACTATCCGTTTAATCTTGATCTTCTTTAATCATATTCTTGCATGGTGATGTCCGGTTCGCATAACACTTGTCAGAAACTCTGAGACATCCCTAACAGAAGTGGCTTTGAACGCTACTTTCAAATACCACCTGAAGTGTAAAAAAAATCACCTTTCCTTTGCATATGATTTATTACTTTTTTGTAGAGCAGCACTTGATTTGGTTCACAGCTTCATGCAAGCTCTCGCTAGGTTCAAGGAAATCTTGGGTTGAGCATCAACCTTAACAAGATCTATCTTATATTCTCTAAAGGAGTTGTCCTAATGACCTCTAAACTAATTTTTCTTACTGGAATAGTTGATAAAGCTCCATATCTACTTTACCTGGGCATCCCTATATTGACTAGGAGATTAACAATCCTCAAATGCTATCCCCTCGTTAAGAAAGTTCAGAAGAGAATCAGATCTTGACTAGGAGATTAACGATCCTCAAATGCTATCCCCTCGTTAAGAAAGTTCAGAAGAGAATCAGATCTTGGGTAAATAAATTCCTTTCCTTTGCTAGGAAAGTTTAACTCATCAAATCACTATTAGTTCATTGCATGTTTATTGGAGCTCTCATATATTTCTCTCCAAAGGGGTCATAAAGTCGATTGAAAAACGACTCAAGGATTTACTATAGAACCATTTGCCAAGTATTAAAGGTAGTGCCAAAGTTAAATGGTCAGGCATTTGCTTCCCAAACGTAGAAGGAGGGCTAAACATTCCCACAATGAAAATCACAATCATATCCTCATACTAAAATGCTTATGGTGGATTCTTGAAGATTGACAAACTTTATGGATAAGATGGCTACACTTTTATTTCCTTAAAGGGAAAAGCATCTAGGTCATCTGTAAGGCTCCTAGCAATTCTATTTTTTGAACCAGTTAATCCATTTGAGGACTCTTGTTCGAAACTAAGTATCTTGCACTATTAGTAGGAAGCTTATTTCTCTATGGTTCGATAATTGCAAAGGTCAAGGTTTGCTATATCACTCGCCACATTTGATAAGAGTCTTACCACCTTTCTCCATCATACTACAATGGATACCTTCATCATTGGAAGCTACTGGAATTTTCCAGACAATCTTAAACATCTGCAACCTCATTATTCTCATTCACTCAATCAAGACACATTACATTGGCATAACAGGCCCTCTCATAATATATCAAACAAAATAATTTAGGATCTGTTCAAGATGAGGAAACCAGAGGTGTCTTGGCATCAAATCATTTTGGCACAAAATAATCCCACCAAGAACTTCTTTTCTCTTATGGCTCACTATATAAAATAGGTTGAATACAGCTGAACGACTATATTTAAGCATCAATGCACTTTACCCCTTTTGTCAAATCCAAGAAGAAACTAGAGGTCACATATTTTCTATGTGTTAGGTGACTAATCAAGTATGGAAGGAAGTTTTGATGTGAAGTTATTGGCATTCAATCATTGGCTGCTCAAAGAAGTCCCATGATCTCACCTCACATAGTCGTCGTTAGCACGTGTGTCAAAGCTATATCGAAAAAGAGAAATACACTATGTTTTCAATCGAAGACCAAGTCTATAGAAATTATTATTACTGAAATACTAAATGGAATCAAGGAGCTTATGGCGTTAAACAACTCTCTCAACAACACTAACATTCTCTAGTTTGTTACTCTTGCATACATTTGATTTCCCTAACTAAATACCTACTGTAATTTTCAAGTTTTAAGGGGTATCTCGATTGATCATATGTAAACTCTTATCTTTAATTTTTATTAATACATATTATTATTTCTTTTTTTAAAAATAGAAAAAATTTAATGCTTATTATTAATTATAAATTTTTTAATCTTTTTTCTTACAAATAAAATTTTTGTTCTAAAAAATAAGTTGTAAAATCCCGTTACTGTAGTAAAGGGTATTCTGGTAATATTGGGTCATCCTGATAGGTTTCATTGCATTCACTGACTGAGCATGTTACTGGCCTCTAATCATAGAGGAACAGGTGTCTTGCATATG
>JAOTAZ010000220.1:17764636-17775251 GCA_025629785.1 Erythroxylum oxycarpum | reverse complement strand
TAAACATCCTAGAGACTGAATCAGATTCCAAGTCCTTCATACCATTTGTAGCTCCATGTCTCTAGTTCACCACGAATTAGAAATCATCTCATTTCGACCTCTATTGATTCAGAAAACATCAAAATACTGAAGTATGTTCAGTAAGATAACACCAGTTCGTATGATTGAAGAACACACTCACTGTATCCGCCTCACTCTTTTCACTCAATCTCTCTCCATATATTTCAAATAGCTTCGATTTTTGGTGGAGATATATAGCAAGGCCTTACGAATCTAATGGTTCAAGAATCAGGTCATTTGGAGGTCTATAGAAGAATTTATGGCCAAAATACTCCAACATGTTTATGCCCTCACTTGTAATGTACGTGTCTCAGTGCGAATGCCCTAACTTTTGCTACAAATGTTGGATTGACTTCATTTTTGGACCATTGGAAAGAGGATTTCTATATCTACAACTTTTATGAAGACCTCAAAGGCCAATTCTATCGTCTAACTTCAGTATCGTCTCACTTTTGCATCGTTTACTTTTCTTCCGTCTACTTTCTATCGTTCACGTTTCTTCCCTTCACTTTTTGCGTTTGCTTTTCTTCCCTTCACTTTTTGCGTCTGCTTTCCTTCCCTTCACTTTTTTGGGCCTGCTTTTCTTCCCTTCACATTTTGCGTCTGCTTTTCTTCCCTTCACTTTTTTTGCATCTGCTTTTCTTCCCTTCATTTTTTGCGTCTGCTTTTCTTCCCTTCACTTTTTTTCGTCTGCTTTTCTTCCCTTAACTTTTTTGCATCTGCTTTTCTTCTCTTCACTTTTTGCGTCTGTTTTTCTTCACTTCACTTTTTTGCGTCTACTTTTCTTCTCTTCACTTTTTTGCGTCTGTTTTTCTTCCCTTCACTTTTTAGCGTCTGCTTTTTTTCCCTTCACTTTTTTGCGTCTACTTTTCTTCCCTTCACTTTTTTCCGTCTGCTTTTCTTCTCTTCACTTTTTTGCTTCTGATTTTCTTCTCTTCTCTTTTTTTGCATCTGCTTTTCTTCCCTTAATGTATCCACTTGTAAGAATCATAACTTTTGACTCCGATGTCCAAATGTTTCATATAATATACCGTGGGAAAGATAAAAGAGAGATCTACACTTCTTCAAAAGGCAACTTTTCCAAAATCTATCTAAATTAGGTCCAGATTTTCTTCCGAAGTTGGAACGCGAATTTTCACTCAACTCTCAACGTCCTGCACCCATTTCTCAACTTCAGGACAACTTTTGAGATTTTTAGGGACCGAAATGAAATTCGATGTCATCATAAGAAATGTAGCTATATATTTCCAATTTAATCAAAATTAAGAATCATCTCGTTTGGACAACTAGAGGAGAAGTTATGGCTAACAGACTGAAGCATACTCAGTGAATATTTTCCAGATCACTACTAATTTTATTTCTAAATCTTTCCTTATCATAACTCATACCAAGATCACTCTTTCTACTCTTTCTACTCCTCATTTTTAATAAAATCACATTTAATATCAATTATACCCAGAAATTTTCAATGAATGCATGTACTACTTTTTATGGGAAAACTTTCCATATTTATATACATATATGTTAACATGATGCATGAACAAGAAAATGCATTGTCTTAGTCCCTTTGAGCTCGCATGTACCAAAATTTCGGGTCCTAACCCTTAGTATGGGGACGGGATGTTACATTGCTAGCTCAAGAAGGTTTTCCTAATTTGAATACACGTTACCCCTGCTGTCATGTAAATCAACTATTCTATTTTATTTCAATTTTAAGTTAGTATAAAGTAAAAGAATTTGTATTCAGGTCCCCATCCTTCAACCAATTAAGTCATGCTTTTTGTTTGAGGATCGAGTTTTAAAGGTTCAGAACCTCCTGATATTTGACAAGCAATTTTAGCTTTGTGCATCTCAAATTTGAGTCATGAGGTAAGTTGTAGCAATTTGTTTGGGCTAGTTTCAGCTTCCCCTTAAGCAGAGTGAGGTCACAAGAGTTTTGATGCATGAATCCTTTGAGAGTAGATTTGATAATTTTTAGTTTTCATACGAGTTGATACGCTTTGCACCCCTTCACTTCTTGTTTCCAAAATTTGCCAATTAATTTTGAGAAGCCCTCCATTTGTGTAACTCCATTGAAAAATCTAAATGGAGCACCAAAGTACATAGATTCTAATAAATATTGAATCAACAAATAGCAATGACCAAAGAACAGATTTTCTCCAAATGCATGTAAGAATGTGAAAATTGTTGTACCCATGCTCTGTTCACTAGAGCCCTATCAAATTTTTTTCATAATGTGCAGGCTACTTTGTTGCTTATTTAACCAGCTGTAGAATTGATCAGTTGAGCTTAGATCCATCAAATCCTCACAACTTAGAAGGTTTGTGAGCTCCTTATTAAGCCCTCCAGTGTTACAAATGAGGACTGTCATATTAGGGAATTTCCCCTTTGCTGCTTTTCTTACCTTTTTCCTAGTAGATACTTATCTAGATTTTGCTGATTCCCCCCTTATCAACAACTTTCAATGTAGCCTTATCTTTATCCATGTTGCTAGAGATTTCAGTATTAGGCTCTCCTGGCACATCCTCACTCAACTCAGAACTTCAAGAAGTAGCTCATAGATGCCCTATTCTGCATTCTGGTCATAGAATGGTAATGAAATTTTGGATTTCCCTTGAAAACCCTTTTGTGCTAACAGTGATACCTTATGCTAGTTATAAGAAACTTTGGAATTATTCATCTATTTGTTCAGATTCTCCAGAAGCAAGAACCTGATTCTACAAACTGGTTTCTCGTACTTGCATAGCCAATTACCAACACTCCTCCCATTACATAGTTTCGTGCCTCATTAAATTGTTTCATCATAATGATATATCCTGGAAGTCATTAACTTTCCAAGATCCTGTCCAACTTGATTAATTGATATTTATCTAACAAGAATTGAAAGAAGTACCTGTTTTTTTGTCAAAAAAAAAAAAACAGAAAGAAGTACCTGCTTTCTTAAAAAAAAAAAAAAAAGTAGCAGTACGTGTTATCTGACATTTACTAACCAGGGTCGTTTAGATCTTGCACGTTGGTGAACTTAAACGTCCAAGGGGGACAGCTAATCGAGTTTGACGCATCATCAAGCATCGAACCTAACAAGTTGGCAATATAGGTGACTGACTACTCTGAGGTGGACCAATAAATAACTTCCATCTGCTCACAAGGCACCTTTTCGCGTTTACTCACTCCATTGACGTGGACTACCACATTAAATTCTCCTAGTTTTTCAATCATCGTTCTGGCTTCACGAGTATTAAACATATATTACGTGGCAAAAGTTAATTATCTTAACATTCTAGTTAATTACTTCAAAACTTCTTAAAGGGTAACTTTTCCTCATAAGACAATGGCATAACCCATATAATCTGGATACACCAATTAAAAATAACCCTGAATCAAAATCTTATCAATTAAGCATCTTTTTGTATTTCTATAATGGTATGATTTGGGATATTTTTACATAGTTCTCCAAATTATCATCCATCTCAAGACTAATGACCCAAAGGAATCTATAATAAGATAATGAGAAGGTTCAAAATAATAGTCTATAGAATTTGACTTTTTGACATAAGAACCTCAGGAAAGCAGTAATGAAGATCACGGGCATTCTGGAAAAAAGTGCTTCAATTGCCTAACTGCCCACACAAAGTTGCAGTACCGAAGACTGGACTCGGCATTTGTTTCGCCAGCTATGAGTTGGCCATATCTATATCTTCTTCATTTCCTTCACGAGCTAAACTTTTTAAAGCTTTTCCTCTTGTATTCTATATATACAAGGCCTTTAAACTTGCAGATTATAGAAGGGAAAAGGGGAAAACTCAAGTTCAGATATGTCTAACAGTCTTAGTTTCATGGTTGTGTTTTGTCTTCTCCTTTTGTCTCCACCTGCAATGATGACGGGTTTCAAGGCCAAAGCTATGGGTGTGGCAGTTACAAGGCCATTGGAGTCGGAGGACCCAAATTACACGACCTTGAAGCCGGAAACAGGTCATAAACGAGGCTGGTTTCAGGGTAGAGATGCTGAGAATTGCTTGCCAAAAGGGTTTCGTCGCACTTCTGCTCCTAGTCGATACATAAACTACGAACCTGATAGTTCAGCAATGTGTGGCAGTGGCAAACATGTTAACGCTCCATGAGAATTGAATCGATGATGATGATGATGTTTGTTTTAAATCTCATTGTAAGTAATAGAACTGCCGGGTTATACATACATAGTTCATTGGGAAAATGGGAACATAGAAAAAGGCATGGAGATGCAAGTCTACCATCCCAATGTATATAATTACTTATGAATTATTAACTATGAAACTTTTATGTTTTCATATTATTTTTACTTTTCCATCTAATAATAGATTAACTAAGTCGATGACATTGCAGTGATGATACTTCAAACTTATATGTGTATTTTTAACTAGAATAGCTATGAGAAGGAGTTAATTCTATACCTAAAATAAGCTAATATTATTCACTTGGCTCAACGTGAACATCATTTTAGATGCTAACGGTTAAGAATTTCCTAAATATTTGTGATCCGGCTCACCATTTGGAAATTCCCCTACATGTGTGAGATTTGACACAAGGATCTCTTTTCCAAAATATATTTTAGGAATACAATTTGAATTGTAATATTATTATTTTAATTAATAAAAGCACTCTTATCTTTATTTATGTTATTAATTATACTTTATATTTTAATACTAGACGACGTAATTATGATATTCAATTTACATTTATGTATTATTATTAAATTATTCTTAGTTATTGTTTCATCAAGAATGAATATTCATGAAACAAAAAAAGTAGTACATAATATGCTTTTTTCTTATAAAGAAAACAATTAATCTCATAAATCGAAGTAAAGAAATATTTAAACAAAAGTAGGAGTGTTTATTAGAGATGCCAAAAAAGCAATTTAAACTGCAAGGTTTTCATCGTAATAAAACTTCAACCTTAATGTTTTAAAGCGTTCAAGTTCAACCATAACTTTTTTAAATGCCCAAATTAGATCTTTAATGGATGAAAAATTTAACGAAGATAAACTTTCATCAATAAAGTGTCACATCATCAAGAATGTAACTCTTTTTTATATTTTAAAATTTGTTAATGGAACATTTGTTGATTTATACCCTATAGTCAATCAGTTGGTTGTATTTTAGTAAAAAAATAATTAAAGGCATTCTTTATCTTTTACATATTTACATGTATATGATAAATTTCATGGGATAATTATAGATTACAAATGAAAAAATAATGAGATTAATATTGTATTTATGTATTATCTCTAAATTGTTTATAATCATTGTTCTATTAAGAATGGACATTAATAAAATGTAAAAAGACTAGCACATATTTTCTTTTTTTCTTATGGAGAAAGTAGTCGATCTCATAGACTAAAGTATAGAGATACTTAAACAAATATGTAGGTGTCTGTTAGAGAACCAATTTACTAAACTAACCCTATATGAGAAATCCATTTGAAACATTACTTGTATGTCTATGAAAATTCTCATTGTGATGATTGTATAAGTGATCCTTTGACTTGAGATCATCAAAATTATCTTATATAGGAATTGCAATGTTTTGATACTACTTATCGTCTATTCTAGTCATAGGTAGTTCAGTCAATAGACATTGGATATACATGAACTATTTGGCGATATTTGCGTGATCAATATAGGATTGATTATCGTAAAGCAATGGGGGGGAATGTTATGCTATTCTCGATTAGTATTAATTCGAGAGATCCTTAGCCAAGGTGGAATGAAGTTTTATAAACAGTTTACAAACATCATTTATTGAATGAATAGCTAATGGTGGAGAACTAGTATGATTGGAATCAAACATTAATTATATATTCTATGCCTAATTGAAATATTTTACGATGAAAGGATTGAATTATAGAAAAAAAAAACATGTATGGAATGGTTAGTTAAAATCATTTTGAGATTCCTAAATATTTTGATGGTCATTGACGTGATGTTAAACACTAATCTTGATCTATGGATATAAATTATTTAATTAAAGAATTAAAGATATATTAAAGGGGTTTTATTTATCTAATCCTAAATATAATTTAAGGTTATAACTTGTATCCATTACCAACATATTTAGGAACCTAATGAGTCTCACATAAAGAACAAGTTGAAGAGAGCAAAGATATTTTAATCAAGTTTGATTTGATTGTAAAGTTTGAAAAACTTTATAATTAAATATGAGATATTTAATAATTAAGGATCAATATGAGATATTGGATCTTATTTAGGCATATTTGTTATTTAATTAGAATTTATAATTAAAGTTTAATCAAAATTAGAATTTAATTTCAATTAAATTACTAAAATGTCTAAAAGTTATTATAAATAGATTTAAGCTCTAATAGAGGTAGCACTTTTTGTTTAACTTATTCTATAGATATCGTTAAAGGCTGGACATTTATGTAACTATGGTGGTTGAGATGACCAGATTCAAAAGCGCTTTGAGGGATACAAAAAAAAATCAAGCTTTGAAATAAGGTATGAATTAAAATTCATGTATGATTTTTGTGTTAATCATGATATCATATAATTAAAGTGATCTTGATTTTTGGAAGATCAAAATATGAAAAAGTTTTGTAATTATTTTACTATGATCAGGATGAAATCCTGTCTCAATTTTCCAACAGTGGTATCAAAGTTAACTTTGATTCTATAATATGATTAAAATGTTTGATTGTTATTGATCAAAATTTGGAATTAAACAACTAAAATGTTTGATTGATAAAACATCTTTAAATTTGAAATGATTTTTATTACAATTTTTCACCTTAATTCTTCTGGATTTAGGATCCAGATAATTCGAATGTGTTTAGAATACCTTGCAAAACCTAACCCCTATATGATCAAATTAGATATGACCAACTGGAATAAAGGTCAACATGCCAATGATTTTGTCCCTCAAAATTAGGTTTTAGAAACCCCAATGCGGCAACAATAATGAAGTTCAGGTCACTTGCAAATAAAGGAAAACATTGGATTAATTCATTGTGAATGTCGGAGATTTTGGAGGTGTATTATTATGTTGAGGAATAAAGTGTGCTACCATGCAATTTGGAGCTGTTAAATGTTGTTGGCTTGGCATTTTTAGCTACGAGATGGAGAAATCCTTCCTTGGCAATAAGTTGCTATTGGGTGGCAAATGGACCTTATATGAGAAATTCATTCGAAACATTACTTGTATGTCTATGGAAATTCTTATTGTGATGATTGTATAAGTAATCCTTTGACTTGAGGTCACCAAATTTATCTTGTATAGGGATTGCTATGTTTTGATATTACTTATAACCTATTCTAATCATAGGTGCTTTATTCGGTAGAAATTGGATACAACATGAACTATATAGGACAATTGTGTGATCAATATAGGATTCATCATCCTAAGGTAATTAGGAAGAATGTTTTATTGTTCTCGATTAGTATTGATTCGAAAAATCTTTGCCCAAAGTGTAATGATGTTTTATAATTGAATCAATAGTTAATGGTGAAGAACTAATATGATTAGAATCAAAATAAAGTAGACATTAATTCTATGCTTCTATCATGAAATGAATGAATTATATTAAAAAATCATGTATGGAAAGGTTAGTAAAAATCACTTTGATATTCCTAAATATTTGGGTAGTCATAATGTGTTGCTAATGCCAATCTTGATCTATGGATATAAATTGTTTAATTATAGAATTAAAAATACATTAAAACATATTTGGGAACCTAATGGGTTTCACATAAAGAACAAATTAAAGAGAGCAAAGATATTTTAATCAAGTTGGACTTGATTATAAAGTTTTAAGAACTTTATAATTAAATATGAGATATGTAATAAATAAGGGTCAATATGAGATGTTGGATCTTATTTGAGCATAATTGGTTTTTCAAACTTTAATTGAAATTAGAATTTAATTTTAATTAAATTACTAAAATGTTAAAAATTTATTATAAATAGGCACAAGCTTTAATAGAGCTAACACTTCTTACTTAACCCTCTTTGTAAGAGTTATAGAGTTCTTTCATCATATTCTATAGATAACGTTAGAGGTTGAACATTTATACAACTACTATGGTTAAAAAGATCTAGTTTCAGAAATTGTTTGACTTATACGACAAGAAAAAGATCAAGCTTCTAAATATGGTATGAATTAAGATAAACTTTTTATTATGATTTATATGTTAATAATTTCATATAATTAAATTAATATTCGTTTTTGAGAAATCAAACTATGAAAAAGTTTCGTAATTATTTCATTATTTTCGAGATCGAATCCCGTCCTAATCTTCCAGCGCCACTAACATATATAGGCTATTGGTATAATAGCCCCACAAATAAACTTAAAAAAGTAAATTAACAGTTTAATTAATATATATATTTTATTTTTAAATATGTTAGTGAGACCCACATGGTATAATGTGGCATAAATGTGACAATGAGGTCCCTTAATAGACTTTTTAAAATATAAAAGTTTCTTGTCAATGATGACATGATGCTTAACTAAAAAAAGTTTAACCTCGTTCCATCCATTAAGAGTCTATTTTAAACGTCTTGAACATGTTAGGGTTGAATTGGAATACTCTAAAACATTAGGGTTCAAGTTGTATTCTGATGAAAACCTTAAGGTTTAAATTACACTTTTAGCCTTATTAGAGAATAAGTTCACTAAACTAGCCTAATTATGAGGATTACTCTATTTTGATGCTACTTATGACATATTTTATTTAGGTTAGTTCAGTCAATAGTTCTTGGACATAGTATGCAATATAGAAGATAGTTAAGTAAGCTAATAATAGATTTGTCACTTTAAAATAAATAAGACAATGTTATGTTCTTGATTAGTAGTCATTTAGAGAAATTCTCTAATCACAATCAATTGAAAGTTGAAAAGGTATTTTTCAAATATCATTTACTAATTAGTAAAAATGAATACGATTATATTTAAATATAATAGATGCTAATTCCATATTATATATCTAATTGAAACATTGGACGATAAAAGAATTAAATCATACATCATAACCATGCATAGATAAACTTTTAACATTTTTAATATTTAGGTGGTTATGACATGTTGTTAGAGGTTAATGTTTATATATGATTATAAATTGTTTAATTGAAGAATTAAGAATAAATCAAAAGGAGTTTTTAACTTATCTAATTCTAATTATGAATTAGAATCATAATTGTAATGGGTAACACATAAAGTTAGTTAAAAAGAGAAAAAGCCAATTTAAATTAAGTTGGATTTAGTTATGAAAACTTTAGGATGCAAATATACGATATTTGATTTTATTAAAATTACAATTATAATTATAATTAGAGTTAGATTTTAATTATTATTAGAAGTTTGATTTTAATAAGAAAAGAAAAATTAGTGTCATTTTTATAAATAAGAGAAAGAATAAGGGAGTTAGCACTCGTATCTTTTCCTCTCAAATTGTTTGAGTTCTTTTTCTCTACTCTATAAATATTGTTAGAGGCTGAACATGTAGCAACTTATAGTTAACAACTTGAAAAGAAAATTTTGTAAACATTCAAATCAAGTACGATTCAACTCTTTTATTTATGATTCATATTTTTCAAGTTATTTAATTAAAAAGATCCAATCAAGAAATTGTAAAAATTATTTTTTTCAGTGGTGCTAGCAATTCAATAGCAAATAGTTTCTTAATTGTGTTAGCAAAGTTACCTTTAATTATAAAACTTGATTGAAGTTGCTTAATTATTATTAATTTGATAAGTTTAAGGCTTAAAACTTGTTTTATGGATTTACCTAATAGTGATTAGGGAATGATTAATTCAAGTTTTATTTTAATTTTTTGGAAATTAAAAAATCATTCGTATGCCTCCTTTTTTTTGGAATGTTTTGGAAAATTTGTGTTTATTTTTTGCTTTTGGAAAAACACACATGCCTTCCTTATAAAAAAAAATGTTTATGAAGTTAGTTATTCCCTTAGAAAATCTACCGCAACCCTACCTTTTTATGTTGTTTCTAAAACCAAAACTAACTAGTCTTGCTTTGTTGCTAAAAAATATGATAAATGCATGCCCCTAACATTTAGTATATGGAAAAACAATATTGAAGTTTTTGAAAATCAAATTGAATGATTATTCTAGTAAGTTTTAAATTTCTAGATGATATGAATTTGCTTGGGTGATTTGTTTAATGTAATCTTCGTAGTTAAGACTTATCCAATTACTACTAAAGGCAGTTCTTCCACTTGCAATGATAATCTCCATTGGTGAGACACCTTGCTAATAATGATAGTCACTACTGGTAAAGACGAGAAATTGCATAAAGTTAAGCTGATGGCAATAGAGCTTTCTAGCATATTAGTGGTAGTGAGATGGAAAAAGCACGTGAAGGCAATAAGAGCAAAAACAAAAGGGTAGTAATAGCGAAGAGGAGAAATCCTACTAATGGAGAAAATGATAAGGCATATGTGAGCACCTCAAATCTCCTGTCCATTTTCCCCTGTCCTACCCTGTTCAAGTTGCATCTTAGCCATCCACTCATGTGGGTCCACATGAGTGTTGGACCCACATG